>JABXNX010000685.1:0-14846 GCA_014843695.1 Archivesica marissinica
CAACATGTATTGTATATTACAATCTGTCAATGTCATGCCACGACCAATCAGAATCCTTCCAGGTGTTATAAAACGTGTGGTCATGCAAGAATTTACGAGATGACTGTATTACACTGAATACAAGCTAAGTTATGTGATAATAATACAATCATACGGTCTTATGCATTGCTTATGCACTTGTAAATATTTCTAGGAAATAATTTCACACAAAAAGTTACACTGCGAGAGCATGTAATTAACAGATCCTGCACAATGTTACTGTATCATTGTAAATTGCAACTGACAATGACAGGGACCCAATTAAATAATTAAATACTGAGTTTTTTAATATGTTAATGATGCTAAAATTAGGATAGTGCGTCCTGTGTGGTTAATTCCTACGAATCCCAACTAAAAAACCATGGTTTATTCACACATGATAAACCACGGCAATACAAATATTATTTCCAACCAAACCAACATGACCCACCATGATGCTATAGACTAATACACGTATGTGATATTTTGTCACCTTGTCTGTTATTTGGCTAATGATGGCTTTACAAAACACCTCCCTAAAAAATACGTTCTGTAATTTCAGTGGCACTGAAACTCATCCTCCAGCTATAAACACTATATTTCCTGTATGGCGGGTTATTAACACTACAATTCTTGCCCACTCCTTTATTCAATTCCAATGCAAAATTGTTAAATGGTGTGCATGTTTACGTCATAAACACGATTTCTACAGGGGGAGCAAAACAGCCGTAACCGTCTTTTATTGCATATTTAACAACGGTAGGCTTATTCTTTTTTTTAACAAACTATCACGTTATGTTAGAATAAAGCAAACAACTGATCAAATATAGAATGTCTGTACCCAACAACCCAACAACCCAACAACACAACAACCCAACAACCCAACAACCCAACAACCTGGATTACGATTATTATTGTTGAAGAAAACCAAGCGTACGAAATGTATCACATACAGTGCTCTTATGAAATGTAGTCTCATTCCGCCTGTCGCTAGTAATGCACGCCATCACGGGCACGATAATCCGGGTAGTTCGAATTGAGGACATTGCATAAGAGGCGATTATAAAGACTTGAATCATGGTTTTGCTGCGTGTTTTCAGTTCACCCAAGCATCAGTGTATGTAAGTTTTGATGGCATAAATTTCATATTTAATGTTGATGTAAACTTCATGTGAAACTAAAATGTAGCCATGTTGGTCCCATTTCTACGATAATGCCCATGTTGGTCCCATTTATACGATAATGCCCATGTTGGTCCCATTTATACGATAATGCCCATGTTGGTCCCATTTATACGATAATGCCCATGTTGGTCCCATTTATACGATAATGCCCATGTTGGTCCCATTTATACGATAATGCCCATGTTGGTCCCATTTATACGATAATGCCCATGTTGGTCCCATTTCTACGATAATGCCCATGTTGGTTCCATTTATACGATAATGCCCATGTTGGTCCCATTTATACGATAATGCCCATGTTGGTCCCATTTCTACGATAATGCCCATGTTGGTCCCATTTCTACGATAATGCCCATGTTGGTCCCATTTATACGATAATGCCCATGTTGGTCCATTTCTACGATAATGCCCATGTTGGTTCCATTTATACGATAATGCCCATGTTGGTCCCATTTATACGATAACGCCCATGTTGGTTCCATTTATACGATAATGCCCATGTTGGTTCCATTTATACGATAATGCCCATGTTGGTCCCATTTATACGATAACGCCCATGTTGGTCCCATTTATACGATAACGCCCATGTTGGTTCCATTTATACGATAATGCCCATGTTGGTTCCATTTATACGATAATGCCCATGTTGGTCCCATTTATACGATAACGCCCATGTTGGTCCCATTTATACGATAATGCCCATGTTGGTTCCATTTATACGATAATGCCCATGTTGGTTCCATTTCTACGATAATGCCCATGTTGGTTCCATTTCTACGATAATGCCCATGTTGGTTCCATTTCTACGATAATGCCCATGTTGGTTCCATTTCTACGATAATGCCCATGTTGGTTCCATTTCTACGATAATGCCCATGTTGGTTCCATTTCTACGATAATGCCCATGTTGGTCCCATTTATACGATAATGCCCATGTTGGTCCCATTTATACGATAATGCCCATGTTGGTCCCATTTATACGATAACGCCCATGTTGGTCCCATTTATACGATAATGCCCATGTTGGTCCCATTTATACGATAATGCCCATGTTGGTCCCATTTATACGATAATGCCCATGTTGGTCCCATTTATACGATAATGCCCATGTTGGTCCCATTTATACGATAATGCCCATGTTGGTTCCATTTATACGATAATGCCCATGTTGGTTCCATTTATACGATAATGCCCATGTTGGTCCCATTTATACGATAACGCCCATGTTGGTCCCATTTATACGATAATGCCCATGTTGGTTCCATTTCTACGATAATGCCCATGTTGGTTCCATTTCTACGATAATGCCCATGTTGGTTCCATTTCTACGATAATGCCCATGTTGGTTCCATTTCTACGATAATGCCCATGTTGGTCCCATTTCTACGATAATGCCCATGTTGGTCCCATTTATACGATAATGCCCATGTTGGTCCCATTTATACGATAATGCCCATGTTGGTTCCATTTATACGATAATGCCCAACTCCATAACAATATATATTATAGAAATACGAAAACCAGTGTTATCACTGTAACACAGTATGATTGACAGAGTTTTGGATAACTAAATCAGGTCGTCTAGCATGATATATAAATACAAACATAATTACATTCATTGCATGACTATTGCAACTAAATTTAGGAAACGAAACATATACAAGTATATGCCATGCCGACTTCAACACTATTATATAATTATACCTACATCAATCTATATCAATCACGTAAACCAAAACGACAGCTGGCAAAGTTCCTAAAATAAGCAATTTTATTATCACGTAAGGAAACGAAAGCAATACGCATCAACAAAATTCAAGAACGTAAACAGGTGGAAATAAGAACCTTGCTGGAGACCTCGCTTTCTCACTTGCGCTGAGAGACGGGAATGCCTTTAAATCGACTCTAAGGTGATCGTTCTCGGTGGTTTGTAATTTATAATGTAGATAATAGCCATTATTAAGTGAAATGAATATTTTGTAAATATGTGGTCTGGATGTATTAACAAATACGGACACCACAGTTGATTAATTATGGTGCTGCTCGCATCCCCTAAATTCGTTTGTAATTACTATAACTACGCACAATAGGCCAATATATCTTCTTAATAGGTCACACAGACATACTTTATCTCATTATAAACATGATGTAGTTGTTTTCTATTGATATAACATTACACAATTATATCTTGTTTATAATTAAAAGAAGGTATTTAGCTAGTTTTATAAACAGAATACATTATTGCCGACTGATCATATTTTTATGAAATAGATATTGATCTTATTTTTATGCAATAGTTATTGAAAGGTAGAAACATAAAAAAAAAATTCTACAACATTGATGCATGCCAAATGGTCCCAAAAATGTATTTTAGATACTATTGTAATGGTATTAAATGCAATTGTGATCGAATGGTGATAGCCCTAACCAACAATGTCAAAGAAAATATTACAAATAGCAAAACTGTATAACCGTATCATGATACCATTGTATCGACGTTTGCGTATTGCATTGAACGTAATACATTGTATCGACGTTTGCGTATTGCATTGAACGTAATACATTGTTATGGTACAACCATTATTAATATTATAAGAAAAAGTCTGTATAGCTCAATATAGCCGTATACACTAAACGTTCAATTGCGATTAAATGCCTCTAGTTGCTATATTGATTTATCACAATCAAAGTGAATTGATTCTAATACAATCCTACAAAACAAATATAATCAATCATTGATAAAATGCAAAATTATTTCTATAATAGTCCGTGGAAGAAGTCAGCCTTGGTATGTTTCGACAAACAATTTAGTCGTAACATGTTAAAATACCCTAAGCTATCATTAACTATTAGTTAAACATTTTGTCTAGTGTTGTTCGTCGGTGCGCATGGACAGAACATGAATAGGGAAAAAGCTGTGGGGTCGAATAGCTGTTATTTGACTCGTTGTATAAACGCCCATATCGTCAATACACGAATCCGTGTTATATAATTATATGGTGATAACATTCTGACTGAAGAATCTCATGCAGCTTAGTTGATATAGGTGCATTTATGAAACATCTTAAAAGTTACTAGATGTTAGAACATTTTATTTTTTACCCAATGTATGTCGTTTAACTGTTATTACTTGCTACAGAGCCACTACTTTTGTTTTGTTGTTGTTTTGTGGGTTTAAAGTCGCACCAAACAGGTTATACGGCGACTCTCAAACTATTATAGATGGAGTAATACCCCGGGTACCCATCAGTGCAACTGTAAATTAGATGACTATTTTAATTACTAGTATCATCATTCGATGGAAAGCCACTTGTTGAACCTTAGCTATACGCAGGCCCTGTTTAAGTGCCATGTCTAATATCTCACAAAGTTCATTCTCAGATGCTATTGGAATTGCATTGATAACAGTAGCTACTACAGTCTGCTCAAATGGTCTAGCTAATATTCAACAAAGCGTAGGGTCATTACAATTGAACGAAAGTACTGCTCCCCTGTTTTAATGATGCTGCGGCTATTTAATATAGTATATTCCCAGCCAGTGTCGCTACATTTTAAATTATACAAAATTAGTTTAGTTCAATCACGACACAAGTGTTTACAACATTAAATTAATCGCTCTCGATACATCGTTCCAAATTGAATCCATCGACATGATGGAGAGAGGAGAAAGGGCAATGTGGAATTAAGTGTACACAAGGAGATACAACCATTGTGGGTTCTGACGGGGCTTGAAATCACAACCTCTCGGTTAACCGGGGGAAATCTATCCATCCCATTACACCAAAGAGGCCCCACAGTGCCGCTACATTGATAAATGTACCACAGCTTATTTGAATTACATAAACATGGTAATATATATACTATATAATCTAAACATTGTTCCAAATGCATTCCAGATGTCAAACACATTGTATTCATACAAATACTTAACATAAATCACTAATACGATGAGACAATGCGATACTATGCACATTACATCATTTAGACATATTTTGCACCAGTGGTCCTTCAATACAAACAACAGAGACTCTATCAAAATCATTCAAATTACACCAAGGTACGATGGTGTCATGGGGTACACGGGGGTAAAAACAGTTGTAAATTACTGCACTACATTCAAAAATCACAAAATCCCCATCTATGTTCCCACAAACTATTAATCAACAGAACAAAACTTCCATACATATATTGCGTTCTAAAGCCACCTCACGGAGGGTAACCATCGCATCAAATGTGTATAAGAATATCATCCATAACGTAATTTAAGTAAAAGTTAACAACGCCGATACAACTGTTGACACGATCCTAGACGATGTCGAGCCAAAAACTTAATTGTCAAAGCAATAAATCCGCGACACTAGCTCTGACCTCGGTATTATATAACGCGTTACATCAAACAATATTTGTATGAAACGCACGTTACAACATTGTAAGCTACCTTTCAAAGTCGGTTTAACTATGTATCTGGGGCGCATTGGTACAGAAAACAAACAAGATCTGTAACAACCGCGTAGTTTTTGTTCTTTCATTTGATGTAGTTTAACATTACTACAGGAAGACGACGCGTTTCTATGGTTACGCAAATAGCAGTATTTGAATTACTGTCGTTTGAAAACATTAAGACGAACCAGAATTACAATAATTACCTTTAATCTTCTCCACTTATCAAACTTCAACTTTCCGCCGTTATTACAATGATCAGATGCAGAGCAATATATTAAACTCGATTATAAATCTTGAGTTTTATTTAGTAACATTAAACGAGAATGCTGCAGACATTTTCCTTTTTTGTCAATGTGAACTTAATAATTACTTGGTACTGGTCATCATATTTTATTGAAAGTGCACAGATGTTCGAGCAATAAACTAGAGCACAATGGTCTCATCTGGTTACCATTGGTTCCAAACCCGTGTCGTTATACCATATAATGTATACACGACATAGCTCAGTAATTAGTACACATTCACAAGAGCCACTGGTTACCTTTGTTCCAAACCAGTGTCGTTATACCATATAATGTATACACGACCTAGCTCAGTAAGTAGTGCACACTCACAAGAGCCACTGGGTTGGATGTTACAAACCTTTCATAATATTTCAAAATCATGCATGTCGATTGGACATGTCTGTGAGTGCATAAAACTATAAACACCATATTGAGATTATTAAAACACTTTAAACACGCCCAGTGTAGTTCATACCCAGATGGAAACTATTAACCCGCGATTCATTCTTTAGCAGTAGAAGAAGTTGAGCATAGATGCTTGGATCAGACATTTCATTCGATAGTTGCCCCGATTCTGAGGTTCATCAAAAAGGACCAAGCTCTTCAGGAGGAGAAGTCGAAGTAGATTTTCAAGATGGCCGCACAACTCTAGTAGCAGAGTTAAATCACTTTATATTTATATTAGTCTCATCAATGTACATAAACACATATAAAACATAACAAGTCAATATAAAAGTACATTGCCACTCTAGTAGAGTTTTAAGAGACAACTAATTATTGTATTGCTCTTTTGACGTATATATGTACACACATTCAAATTTCAACACGGAAAGAATATGCATGTCAAAAACAAACGAGTTGGAGACGAGGTCATTAGAGAGTGCCCCCTAGCTCACAGATGCTTATCTAATTAAAAATATAACACTTGTGAAAACAAACATGGTAACAGCAAGTTCAGTTTATAATGGTTTCATTTCGACGAACATTTCGACAAATGCTTACATAAAATAGTTTTAATATTTATCTATATCACCAGTTCATGCTTCTGCATCACACTGTCACTACTCTCACATTCGTCTACGAGTATGCACCATGTGTAGCAACGATGCCCACAAACAAATCGAAAATAAACTGCTACAACCCTGTTTACGAATTCCGATATATACGTGCAATATCAAACTGCTAGTATTCGTATTTTACCGTCTCCAAACTCATCAAAGTAAGCCGTTATGTCAGTAGTATTATTGCATTGCAAGTAGAAACAACAGAGTCTCGCGAGGGCCATACGCCGTAACACGTTTGCCCTGAATTCGAAATTGTTTATGAATGCAAATTGATTTGTTGAGTGATTCTTTTTCTGTATTATTTCTGTATTATCAACTTCTTCTAGTTATTCATCTTTTTGATAAATCTTTCTTAATCCACCATGATCTGTCAGCCTGTGCTATATATCTCTATTGTGTTATCATGTAATAGTAGCCTGTATGGGAGACGAAATAAAAGATAAATTAGATACTAAGTGATCGGTTGATTTCTTTAACTTTAGCCCTATATTCCATACTAGGTATATTAACACGATCATTAAATTCATTTAAGTCATCCGTGGTTGTAATTTATGACTTTGTCTAGATTCTATTAAGCAGCCTCCTATTTCACCAAATTGGATATTTATTGCATCAACTATTCCCTCTTTTCGCTCAAGGGAGGACAAAATGTACTGCAAGGTGTAATCAGGAATACACCTTTGACAAAACGCCCACCGCAGAGAGGTCACGTGGGTCGTTGATTTTCAGTCGGAAAACCTGTACTAAGTAAATGTACCCTTTAATATAAAAGCTTGTCTCTTACTGCACATGTAACCTACACCATTGCCAAACAGCTGATGTTGGCCAAAAATGTAATAAACGGTGGTAGTGGGACATTACGTCTAGACGGACATGTTGGAGGTTCGCGAGAGGACAGTGGCTACTGACAGGGGCTGATACCTGCTCGATGTGCCTACATACACTGTAATACTACACTAATTCATTGCACAATTTAATTATGTATTTAAACCGGGTGCAGTTTATCACCCTGCAGCATTTAAGATACATGGTATAAAAAGCGTTATTTAACGTCGGGTCTCGGGCGTGATTTAGAATACAAATCATAGCTCCTCCCTTTATTTTACTACAATACAACACCAGCGACGACAGCGTGGAAGTCGTGATAGCGCGTTCGCTTCAGGTGCGAAAGGTCCGGAGTTCGAGCCCCGCTGGAGCCGTTACGATTATGCCCTTAGGCAAGGCATTTAAATTCCACGTTGCCTCTTCTCTCTCCCTCGTGGCGATGTATTCCATCAGGAATGAGGTCTCGAGAGTGATTAATATAAAGTGAAATAAATTGTTTCGCAATCGAGCTCAAATAAATGTGTGTATAAACCAGCGACGACTACCATCGACGTAGGGGGAAGGGGACATGGTGAATGTGCCACATAATGAAATGAAAGTACAGTGAAACACCTCAAAACCGCAACACTTCATAACATAACTGGTCACAGAAATATTGACCATAAATAATGGAATGGAATGGAATGAAATTGTGGGAAACAGGCCAATGGTCAAAAACTACTCACCTCCACGTGATCGGTTTCACCAATCAAATTGCTGAATTATAAGTGATATATAATAAACAGTTTTGTTCAATTAGTGAATGACAGCCGGATCTGTAGTGCAGTGGTAACACGCTGGACTGGTAATCCAGCGATCGCAGGTTCGATACCCCGTCTGACCCTAATAAAATTAACAGTCTTTCAGGTGGGACGTTAAACCGAGGTCTCGTGTTGGTGCTTTGCACCGTGCACGTAAAAGAACCAGAGGAGACTCTGGACTGGGTCTCTGTCTGTATCATGCACTATCCTCCAAAATCTAAGATGACTAATCTCTTCAGGAGGCGTCGCTGATATGGGCAACCGGTAGCGACGATAAATAAACGTAAAACACAAAAAAATAGTGAATGTGTTATACACTACACATACACGTAATTATAACCAGAACAACAAGTCGGGTTTAACACCTCATATACGAAGGAGACTGCACATTGCTATGAATAGGGAATTCACGCTGCTATGCCTGATTCATGGCAGAATCGTAGGAATTGTCGCGTTCATGAAGATACATCCAAACCTCCAATCACAACATATCTGAGGCGATAAGCTGGTTCACTACATTGCTTCTGCTTATACCATTAATTACACTAATAAGATTTTGCATAGAACATGAATGATTTGTTCGACTATATATTTCACAGTGTTCAGTCGTTTGAATTAATTACCTTAGGGCTATTTAAAGGCATGTAGCTGTTCAGACCGTCTACATATTGGATTGCAAAAGTGATTTACGCGTGCTTAATTTGTGATGTTATGATAGGTGACGGAGAAATGGAGCTGCGGAGTGCGGAACATGAATGAAAGAACAAATGACTATCCTTGTCTTTACGTTTATTTATCGTCGCTACCGGTTGCCCATATGAGCGACGCCTCCTGAAGAGATTAGTCATTTAGATTTTTGGAGGATAGTGCAATGATACAGACAGAGACCCATTCCAGAGTCTCGTCTGGTTCTTGTACGTGCACGGTGTACAGCACCGACACGAGACCTCGGTTTAAAGTCCCATCTGAAAGACTGTTAATTTTATTATGGTCAGACGGGGGATCGAAACTGCGATCCCTGGATTACCAGTCCAGCGGGTTACCACTGGACTACAGATCCGTCTGTGAAACTGAACTGATTTTATTACAGAAAGGTGCATATAAAGCTCTTCTCGATCACAATGTAGACGACAATACGATAGTTCATATCATTGGGAATATATCATAAGGTGTGGAGGGTGGAGGGCAAGAATTAAAAAAATTGAGAAAGAAAAGAATTTCAAGATAATCAACGTTTTTTCTAAACTGCTATTGTACATAATCACTACAGTTTGTGCATGTTTCAAAATAATGATTTAGTAATTGTTTTCCGATGTCGCCTTAATAGTGTGTGCACTTATTATAGCTGACTTGACACACCTGCTTAAATCAGCTAAGTAAAATAGTGCTCGAATAACTTTATATAATCAAGCTATATAGATAAATTTAACAACACTAGGATACCCCTAGTATTTGGCAGACGTCTAATTTCAAATCAGTGCACCTTGTGTCGTATATTTAGTAACCTGAACGAAAAAAAGGACATTTACAATTGTTCATACGATTGACAGGAAGTCAGATATGGGGAACAGATATACATACAGACATGGTATTGTCTTACTACGACCCCGTAGACAGTGTTATGGCTTTATTTTTTATAACGTACATTGTACACCCAGATACTAAATCATCTCTAGTTATATTTAAACATTTGATTAGTATAGACTAACATTATAAGGTTTGCTGAATATTGCTCGATTTGTGAAAGAAGCGCTATGCCTACGTAAACATATTCTTGGAAATTAAATTAGATTTGGCTACTGATCGTTTACTGTACTGATGTGTTTGTGTGTTTTGTTATTTGTATAAATTATATATTTATTGTCATGTATATATATTTATTTATTGTCTTTGCCATAAGTTAGTGAAATTGTAAATGGCCAAAGGCAAATGTTTTGCCGATTTGCTAATAAACTTGAAACTTTATTATAAAGTACAACTATCTGTACAAATAGTATACACTTGGCCTACCGAACAAAATGTATTACCTTACTTACAGAGACTAAGAGGAACACTGTTCAAAACCTATCCAAACGCAAGTTTATCAAGACATTTACCAATGTTATACACCACAACCATCTAAGCTCCTCTGAAAATGTATCCATGCCTTTCCATTGTACTTTGTTTATGTATTGTTTGCTATAAATATGTTATCATATTTAATGTGTGTGTGTTTTACGTTTATTTATCGTCGCTACCGGTTGCCCATATGAGCGACGCCGCCTGAAGAGATTAGTCATTTTAGATTTTGGAGGATAGTGCAATGATACAAACCGAGACCCATTCCAGAGTCTCCTCTGGTTCTTTTACGTGAACGGTGTAAAGCACCGACACGAGACCTCGGTTTAACGTCCCATCTGAAAGATTGTTAATTTTATTAGGGTCAGACGAGGGATAATGCAAGGAATATATTATAGTTATAGTATACCAGTATTAATTAGTTGTTTGTTTGTTTGTTTGTTTGTTTGTTTGTTCGGCGTTCACGTCTTCATCAGCACCATCTTGGACTATATCGCCGGCGGACAGACAACCTAACAACACCTTTCCTGGGCAGTCGCATACCTGTGATATGTATGCTTAGCGAAGATACGGTATGATGTGCTTATGTGGACCATGACTTTGCTGGGTGTTTCTAAATACACATTTACAGACAGATCTGTAGTGCAGTGGTAACACGCTGGACTGGTAATCCAGGGATCGCAGGTTCGATCCCCCGTCTGACTCTAATAAAATGAACAGTCTTTCAGATGGGATTTTAAACAGAGGTCTCGTTTCGGTGCTGTACGCCGTGCACGTAAAAGAACCAGAGGAGACTCTGAAATGGGTATGTCTGTATCAATGCACTATCCTTCAAAAATCTAAAATGACTAATCTCTTCAGAAGGCGTCGCTCATATGGACAACCGGTAGCGCCGAAAAATAAACGTAAAACACACACAAAATAGACAATTTGTTGCAGACATGACAATCGAATGATTACACCTTTGGCATGCTAAATGACGATGGTGCGGTTTGAATGAAATGTCACAAGTCCTACTTTCTAGGAAAAATAATAAAAATATTACACATTTGTTATCTGCTCATTCCGCCTACAGCGAGGTAAAGGTTAATTAACACAGCCACATAATCTAAATATACATAGTACACTGACGAGCAGATTGAAATGAAAGCTATTCAAGTATTTAATTTCTCTCCATGCCATATTATAAAGAAGTATGCACTGCAGAGTACCTGTATATAGCACGACATTAAATAAATCATCATGATCAACAACAAATCCAGGGATCGCAGGTTCGATTCCCCCCCCCCCCGTCTGACCCTAATAAAATTAACAGTCTTTCAGATGGGAATTTAAACCGATGTCTCGTTTCGGTGCTGTACGCCGTTCACGTAAAAGAACCAGAGGAGACTCTGGAATGGGTCTCTGTCTGTATCAATCCTCCAAAAATCTAAAATGACTAATCTCTTCAGGAGGCGTCGTTCATATGGGCAACCGGTAGCGACGATAAATAAACGTAAAACACCCACACATCTCAGTCGTCCAGCCGAAGCTAATCTCATGTGGCATTGGACAATGTTACTTTGGTTAGCTTTCCTCGGGCACCCACACCCACTTGGTAGCGGCACACACACACACACACACACCGCACACGCCAGCCCAATATATATACACGTAAAATGTATACATAAAAGATATATTATATTGGTCGTAATTACTATCAACGTGTGATAAATAATTAAGCAGAAATCACGGAAAACAAGTATGACCCCGAAGCCTAAATCACCATGTCAATCATGAATGCCTGAGATCAATATCATTTTCATATCCCCAAGTTCTGGGTAAACACTTATTTCTTCCGCATAAAAGCGTCTGGCCATTGAAAAGGACGTATTATGGAATGCAGCCTTCCATGATTAATGGTGTGTTATTATGTCTTTTTCTATGATGCATTGTGCAACAGTGTGATTTTCCTGTCCCCAAATAGTCCGCATTTATATGGAAATCCGTTTAGCTTTGATGTTTATCCTGATATATGGCTTAAACAGTATTTATTCCAATAAATTTACATGTATAACACAACAAATGTTACAAATTACATAAATTGTGAATGGTTTGGATTGGAAAACAAGTTTTCAGAAAACTTATATTAATTCCTCTCCAAATCCTGATATTTTACACGAGATATGGTATCTACCACTATCGTTCGGATATCAATATACTAGTAGTGTCCGGTGTCTAAACGACTAATGCTAGAATAAAGAGAGGAGAACTATGACCCAGCTGCTACTGGCAGACATCTTATCATTGTGCGGATATAGTATGTGCCTTTCTAAAGAATTCGTTGTACACGTATGCACACGTTAGCGTGATTAGCCAATTATGCAGTCGTCCACGTGGTCGTTTATACATGTATTGTATTGGTCAGTCGTCCACGTGGTCGTATATACATGTATTGTATTGGTCAGTCGTACACGTGGTCGTATATACATGTATTGTATTGGTCAGTCTTCCACGTGGTCGTATATACATGTATTGTATTGGTCAGTCTTCCACGTGGTCGTATATACATGTATTGTATTGGTCAGTCTTCCACGTGGTCGTATATACATGTATTGGTCAGTCTTCCACGTGGTCGTATATACATGTATTGTATTGGTCAGCCTTCCACGTGGTCGTATATATATGTATTTTTGGTGTTTGGGTGTTTGTTGTTGGTGACATGTATGTATTGGTCAGTCTTCCACGTGGTCGTATATACATGTATTGTATTGGTCAGTCTTCCACGTGGTCGTATATACATGTATTGTATTGGTCAGTCTTCCACGTGGTCGTATATACATGTATTGTATTGGTCAGTCTTCCACGTGGTCGTATATACATGTATTGTATTGGTCAGTCGTCCACGTGGTCGTATATACATGTATTGTATTGGTCAGTCTTCCACGTGGTCGTATATACGTATGTATTGGTCAGTCTTCCGTGGTCGTATATACATGTTTGTTTGTGTTTGTTGTATTGGTCAGTCTTCCACGTGGTCGTATATACATGTATTGTATGGTCAGTCGTCCACGTGGTCGTATATACATGTATTGTTTGGTCAGTGTCCACGTGGTCGTATATACATGTATTGTATGGTCAGTATTCACGTGGTCGTATATACATGTATTGGTCAGTCTTCCACGTGGTCGTATATACATGTATTGGTCAGTCTTCCACGTGGTCGTATATACATGTATTGTATTGGTCAGTCTTCCACGTGGTCGTATATACATGTATTGGTCAGTCTTCCACGTGGTCGTATATACATGTATTGGTCAGTCTTCCACGTGGTCGTATATACATGTATTGTATTGGTCAGTTCCACGTGGTCGTATATACATGTATTGTATTGGTCAGTCTTCCACGTGGTCGTATATACATGTATTGTATTGGTCAGTCGTCCACGTGGTCGTATATACATGTATTGTTTGGTCAGTCGTCCACGTGGTCGTATATAAATGTGTATTGGCAGTCTTCCACGTTGGTAGTATACATGTATTGGTCAGTCTTCCACGTGGTCGTATATACATGTATTTGTATTGGTCAGTCTTCCACGTGGTCGTATATACATGTATGTGGTCAGTCGTCCACGTGGTCGTATATACATGTATTGGTCAGTCTTCCACGTGGTCGTATATACATGTATTGTATTGGTCAGTCGTCCACGTGGTCGTATATACATGTTGTATTGGTCAGTCTTCCACGTGGTCGTATATAGCATGTGGTTGGTCAGTAGTACACGTGTGTATATAATGTATTGTTTGGTCAGTCGGTCCCGTGGTCGTATTATACATGTATTGTGTTGGTCAGGCCTTCAACGTGGTCGTAGTCTACATTATGGTCAGTTCCACGTGGTCGTATATACATGTATTGTATTGGTCAGTCGTCCACGTGGTCGTATATACATGTATTGTATTGGTCAGTCGTCCACGTGGTCGTATATACATGTATTGTATTGGTCAGTCTTCCACGTGGTCGTATATACATGTATTGTATTGGTCAGTCTTCCACGTGGTCGTATATACATGTATTGGTCAGTCTTCCACGTGGTCGTATATACATGTATTGTATTGGTCAGCCTTCCACGTGGTCGTATATATATGTATTGTATTGGTCAGTCTTCCACGTGGTCGTATATACATGTATTGT
>JABXNX010000686.1:0-14844 GCA_014843695.1 Archivesica marissinica
TAGATACTTCCCTGTATATCTACATACCTAGATACTTCCCTGTATATCTACATACCTAGATACTTCCCTGTATATCTACATACCTAGATACTTCCCTGTATATCAACATACCTAGATACTCCCCTTGTATATCTACATACCTAGATACTTCCCCGTATATCTACATACCTAGAGACTTCCTTGTATATCTACATACCTAGATACTTCCCTGTATATCTACATACCTAGAGACTTCCTTGTATATCTACATACCTAGATACTTCCCCTCTATATCTACATACCTAGATACTTCCTTGTATATCTACATACCTAGATACTTCCCTGTATATCTACATACCTAGATACTTCCCTGTATATCAACATACCTAGATACTCCCCCTTGTATATCTACATACCTAGATACTTCCCCGTATATCTACATACCTAGAGACTTCCTTGTATATCTACATACCTAGATACTTCCCTGTATATCTACATACCTAGAGACTTCCTTGTATATCTACATACCTAGATACTTCCCCTCTATATCTACATACCTAGATACTTCCTTGTATATCTACATACCTAGATACTTCCCTGTATATCTACATACCTAGATACTTCCCTGTATATCAACATACCTAGATACTCCCCCTTGTATATCTACATACCTAGATACTTCCTTGTATATCTACATACCTAGAGACTTCCTTGTATATCTACATACCTAGATACTTCCCTGTATATATACATACATGGATACTTCCCCTGTATATCTACATACCTAGATACTTCCCTGTATATCTACATACCTAGATACTTCCCTGTATATCTACATACCTAGATACCTCCCTGTATATCTACATACCTAGAGACTTCCCTGTATATCTACATACCTAGATACTTCCTTGTATATCTACACCCTAGATACTTCCCCTGTATATCTACATACATATATACTTCCCTGTATATCTACATACCTAGATACTTCCCCTCTATATCTACATACCTAGAGACTTCCTTGTATATCTACATACCTAGATACTTCCTTGTATATACTACCTAGATACTTCCCTGTATATCTACATACCTAGATACTTCCCTATATCTACATACCTAGAGACTTCCTTGTATATCTACATACCTAGATACTTCCTGTATATATACATACCTAGATACTTCCCTGTATATCTACATACCTAGATACTTCCCCTTTATATCTACATACCTAGATTTTGTTTGGACTTCCTTGTATATCTACATACCTAGAGATATATCTACATACCTAGAGACTTCCCTGTATATCTACATACCTAGAGACTTCCCTGTATACTAGAGACTTCCCTGTATATCTACATACCTAGAGACTTCCCTGTATACTAGAGACTTCCCTGTATATCTACATACCTAGAGACTTCCCTGTATATCTACATACCTAGAGACTTCCCTGTATACTAGAGACTTCCCTGTATATCTACATACCTAGAGACTTCCCTGTATATCTACATACCTAGAGACTTCCCTGTATATATACATACCTAGAGACTATATCTACATACCTAGAGACTTCCCTGTATATCTACATACCTAGAGACTTCCCTGTATACTAGAGACTTCCCTGTATATCTACATACCTAGAGACTTCCCTGTATATCTACATACCTAGAGACTTCCCTGTATACTAGAGACTTCCCTGTATATCTACATACCTAGAGACTTCCCTGTATATCTACATACCTAGAGACTTCCCTGTATATCTACATACCTAGAGACTATATCTACATACCTAGAGACTTCCCTGTATATCTACATACCTAGAGACTTCCCTGTATATCTACATACCTAGAGACTTCCCTGTATATCTACATACCTAGAGACTTCCCTGTATACTAGAGACTTCCCTGTATATATACATACCTAGATACTTCCCTGTATACTATAGACTTCCCTGTATATCTACATACCTAGATACTTCCCTGTATATCTACATACTTCCCCTGTATATCTACATGCATAGATACTTCCCTGTATATCTACATACCTAGATACTTCCCTGTATATCTACATACCTAGAGTCTTCCTTGTATATCTACATACCTAGATACTTCCCTGTATATCTACATACCTAGAGACTTCCCTGTATATCTACATACCTAGATACTTCCCTGTATATCTACATACCTAGATACTTCCCTGTATCTCTACATACCTAGATACTTCCCTGTATATCTACATACCTAGATACTTCCTTGTATAGCTACATACCTAGATACTTCCCTGTATATCTACATACCTAGAGACTTCCCTGTATCTCTACATACCTAAAGACTTCCCTGTATATCTACATACCTAGATACATCCCTGTATATCTACATACCTAGATACTTCCCTGTATATCTACATACCTAGAGACTTCCCTGTATATCTACATACCTAGAGACTTCCCGGTATATCTACCTACTTAGAGACTTCCCTGTATATCTACATACCTAGACACTTCCCTGTATATCTACATACATAGATACTTCCCTGTATATCTACCTACTTAGAGACTTCCTTGTATATCTACATACATAGATACTTCCCTGTATATCTACATACCTAGATACTTCCCTGTATATCTACAGACCTAGATACTTCCCTGTATATCTACATACCTAGATACTTCCCCCGTATATCTACATACCTAGAGACTTCCCTGTATATCTACATACCTAGATACGTCCCCGTATATCTACATACCTAGAGACTTCCCTGTATATCTACATACCTAGAAACGTCCCTGTATATCTACAGACCTAGATACTTCCCTGTATATATACATACCTAGAGACGTCCCTGTATATATACATACCTAGATACTTCCTTGTATATCTACATACCTAGATACTTCCCTGTATATCTACATACCTAGAGACTTCCCTGTATATCTACATACCTAGAGACGTCCCTGTATATCTACAGACCTAGATACTTCCCTGTATATCTACATACCTAGAGACGTCCCTGTATATCTACATACCTAGAGACGTCCCTGTATATCTACATACCTAGATACTTCCCCGTATATCTACATACCTAGAGACTTCCCCTGTATATCTACATACCTAGATACTTCCCTGTATATCTACATACCTAGATACTTCCCTGTATATCTACATACCTAGATACTTCCCTGTATATCTACATACCTAGATACTTCCCCGTATATCTACATACCTAGATACTTCCCTGTATATCTACATACCTAGATACTTCCCTGTATATCTACATACTTCCCCTGTATATCTACATACCTAGATACTTCCCTGTATATCTACATACCTAGATACTTCCCTGTATATCTACATACCTAGATACTTCCCTGTATATCTACATACCTAGATACTTCCCTGTATATCTACATACCTAGATACTTCCCTGTATATCTACATACCTAGAGACTTCCCTGTATATCTACATACCTAGATACTTCCCTGTATATCTACATACCTAGAGACGTCCCTGTATATCTACATACCTAGATACTTCCCTGTATATCTACATACCTAGATACTTCCTTGTATATCTACATACCTAGATACTTCCCTGTATATCTACATACCTAGATACTTCCCTGTATATCAACATACCTAGATACTCCCCTTGTATATCTACATACCTAGATACTTCCCCGTATATCTACATACCTAGAGACTTCCTTGTATATCTACATACCTAGATACTTCCCTGTATATCTACATACCTAGAGACTTCCTTGTATATCTACATACCTAGATACTTCCCCTCTATATCTACATACCTAGATACTTCCTTGTATATCTACATACCTAGATACTTCCCTGTATATCTACATACCTAGATACTTCCCTGTATATCAACATACCTAGATACTCCCCCTTGTATATCTACATACCTAGATACTTCCCCGTATATCTACATACCTAGAGACTTCCTTGTATATCTACATACCTAGATACTTCCCTGTATATATACATACATGGATACTTCCCCTGTATATCTACATACCTAGATACTTCCCTGTATATCTACATACCTAGATACTTCCCTGTATATCTACATACCTAGATACCTCCCTGTATATCTACATACCTAGAGACTTCCCTGTATATCTACATACCTAGATACTTCCTTGTATATCTACATACCTAGATACTTCCCCTGTATATCTACATACATATATACTTCCCTGTATATCTACATACCTAGATACTTCCCCTCTATATCTACATACCTAGAGACTTCCTTGTATATCTACATACCTAGATACTTCCTTGTATATATACATACCTAGATACTTCCCTGTATTTCTACATACCTAGATACTTCCCCTCTATATCTACATACCTAGAGACTTCCTTGTATATCTACATACCTAGATACTTCCTTGTATATATACATACCTAGATACTTCCCTGTATCTCTACATACCTAGATACTTCCCCTTTATATTTACATACCTAGATACTTCCCTGTATACTAGAGACTTCCCTGTATATCTACATACCTAGAGACTATATCTACATACCTAGAGACTTCCCAGTATATCTACATACCTAGAGACTTCCCTGTATACTAGAGACTTCCCTGTATATCTACATACCTAGAGACTTCCCTGTATACTAGAGACTTCCCTGTATATCTACATACCTAGAGACTTCCCTGTATATATACATACCTAGAGACTTCCCTGTATACTAGAGACTTCCCTGTATATCTACATACCTAGAGACTTCCCTGTATATCTACATACCTAGAGACTTCCCTGTATATATACATACCTAGAGACTATATCTACATACCTAGAGACTTCCCTGTATATCTACATACTTAGAGACTTCCCTGTATACTAGAGACTTCCCTGTATATCTACATACCTAGAGACTTCCCTGTATATCTACATACCTAGAGACTTCCCTGTATACTAGAGACTTCCCTGTATATCTACATACCTAGAGACTTCCTGTATACTAGAGACTTCCCTGTATATCTACATACCTAGAGACTATATCTACATACCTAGAGACTTCCCTGTATATCTACATACCTAGAGACTTCCCTGTATATCTACATACCTAGAGACTTCCCTGTATATCTACATACCTAGAGACTTCCCTGTATACTAGAGACTTCCCTGTATATATACATACCTAGATACTTCCCTGTATACTAGAGACTTCCCTGTATATCTACATACCTAGATACTTCCCTGTATATCTACATACTTCCCCTGTATATCTACATACCTAGATACTTCCCTGTATATCTACATACCTAGATACTTCCCTGTATATATACATACCTAGAGACTTCCCTGTATATCTACATACCTAGATACTTACCTGTATATCTACATACCTAGATACTTCCCTGTATATTTACATACCTAGATACTTCCCTGTATATCTACATACCTAGATACTTCCCTGTATATCTACATACCTAGATACTTCCCTTGTATATCTACATACCTAGATACTTCCCTGTATATCTACATACCTAGATACTTCCTTGTATATCTACATACCTAGATACTTCCCTGTATATCTACATACCTAGAGACTTCCTTGTATATCTACATACCTAGATACTTCCCCTCTATATCTACATACCTAGATACTTCCTTGTATATCTACATACCTAGATACTTCCCTGTATATCTACATACCTAGATACTTCCCTGTATATCTACATACCTAGATACTTCCCTTGTATATCTACATACCTAGATACTTCCCTGTATATCTACATACCTAGATACTTCCTTGTATATCTACATACCTAGATACTTCCCTGTATATCTACATACCTAGAGACTTCCTTGTATATCTACATACCTAGATACTTCCCCTCTATATCTACATACCTAGATACTTCCTTGTATATCTACATACCTAGATACTTCCCTGTATATCTACATACCTAGATACTTCCCTGTATATCTACATACCTAGATACTTCCCTGTATATCTACATACCTAGAGACTTCCCTGTATATCTACATACCTAGAGACGTCCCTGTATATCTACATACCTAGATACTTTTTTGGGTCCTTGTATATATACATACCTAGATACTTCCCTGTATATCTACATACCTAGATACTATATCTACATACCTAGAGACTTCCCTGTATATCTACATACCTAGAGACTTCCCTGTATATCTACATACCTAGAGACTTCCCTGTATATCTACATACCTAGAGACTATATCTACATACCTAGAGACTTCCCTGTATATCTACATACCTAGAGACTTCCCTGTATATCTACATACCTAGAGACTTCCCTGTATACTAGAGACTTCCCTGTATATCTACATACCTAGAGACTATATCTACATACCTAGAGACTTCCCTGTATATCTACATACCTAGAGACTTCCCTGTATATCTACATACCTAGAGACTTCCCTGTATACTAGAGACTTCCCTGTATATCTACATACCTAGAGACTATATCTACATACCTAGAGACTTCCCTATATATCTACATACCTAGAGACTTCACTGTATATCTACATACCTAGAGACTTCCCTGTATATCTACATACCTAGAGACTATATCTACATACCTAGAGACTTCCCTGTATATCTACATACCTAGAGACTTTCCCGTAGAAGCATCCGTCCAAGCAAATCCATGTTTAGCATTAGTAAATGTCTTAACTGCACCCTCATCCGCCATGAATAAATACGTGTTGCTCCCCACTTCGAGAGACTTGACCACACCTGGTTGCCGGAGTGACTGCAGATCAGGATACTTTCTGCGATGGACGCAACAATAAATATCACATCGTTTAGTACAATAATGATTGTTATTGCAAATCAATAATAAAAGTGACATACAAAAACAGATACAACACATGAAAATACAAATGCGTTTAACAACATTAGACAACGGCTCGCACTAGAAAGTCAAGCTAACGTTTGATTAATGACACAAATATAAATGAAAGAAACTCATGATTCCGTCCGTTGTTCCACCACACCACGCCAACACCCGAACACATGACCCAAGCTCAAACGCAATCCATAACGTATAATTAATTCAAGAGAGCAGTGCCGAGAACCGACACTATTTAAAGCGACACTACATTAGTGAAAACGCAAATTTATACAGAATGTAATTTCTTATTATATGGTATAATTTATTTCCAAATATTTGTCTAAAAAATTAATGGTAAATCTGTACCATAAATCTCGTTATTCGGGATACACAGGTTGTATTGCACATGTATGTCGATCCTGCTTACATTATGTTGTTATGTCAACAAACCGCGTATACGATGCTTGTATATTAGTTGAAATGCTCAGTAGTTGACGCAAATATTTGGAAAATATTATACCATATAATAGGAAATTTCATTCTGTATACATTTGCGTTTTCACTGATGTAGTGTCGCTTTAATGTCTCAATAAACGTGACGTAGGTTTGTTTTATTCCTTAGTTATATTACAGCGAAAGCATGTTATGTCAGCTGTTAGGTGGTTTCTATAGTGCACTATTAGTCTACGTGTCTACATCCCCGCGAGGGGTTCGACATTAGAGGAAGATAGATAGATATTAGTAGAATCAGGGTCGTTTACTTCCAATGTTACTAACATTCACGCATTTGTGGGATTTTTTCGGTTTGATCCCCTTTGTCACATACTGAAAGGGATTGCTATTGACACGTGTTAGACAAACAGCGAATAATAATAATAATAATAATATTAATAAAGACTTTATTTAACGAGAGAACTCATTTGAACAATTAAGTCAATCTATCACGAGGCCCTCAACAAATTAAATCAATGAAATAGCATAATGAAAGATGTAAACAGTAACCAGTAAAACTTTCATTGGAAATACGATATAAGCTGCAAGAACTAATACTTATATGAAAGCCAACTATGGGACATATCTAACCATGTGACAGCTGACAATGCAAGCTTTTAAAGGGAGAATACTCATGTCAGTACCGACTGTGCCATTACCTCCGTCACGGTCACTGGCGTCTATACCCGACGAGCTCCACAACTTGTTAGGTAGCGGACTCACTTTGTCAACTATTCCAGTGTTCAGATTTACCTCTGCCAACGCGCTGTTTTCCTGCAAGAGAAATACTAGTTTATCAGTTTATTCCATGTATGGCCATTCAGAATAACAGGAAACAACCTACACAAGTATGTGTTTATTTTATGTTTAATCATAAGCTCAGTGTGAGCCGCTACAAACTGCATCGCCTTCCAGTGACTCTGTCTTCACGTTCGAAGGCTGCAACCGCCACTACAGGCCACGCATCGGACTGTACAGCCACAGCAGACGGTGCTCATCTGTAGACTCAACGGTCGCAAATTCCATAGTCTGACAAGACTGACGGATGCCGAAGAAAGAATCATAAGCTCGATTCTCACCAATGCAACCGGGTTCGATCCTCGGATCGGGAAGTATGTGAGATGGTACGGTGGTCGCCAGATCGGACAGGTGGGTTTTTCCGGGTACTCCGGTTTCCTCCCACACGAATGACCACATATACGACAACGAAAGTGATTAATATAAGTTGTTAAAACTTGCTTCGCAAACTTATTTCAGACTAGCCACAAGCACACGCAAGACTATTAACTGTTATTTCAGACGAGCCACAAGCACAAGCCAGACTTTTAACTGTTATTTCAGACTAGCCACAAGTACAAGCCAGACTTGGAACAAACCTGGAGTGTAACATACGTTCTTTATGCGTCCTATGTAAAGTAAAGTAAAGTGTTTGTTTGTCACCCCTATTTAAAGGGACAGTCATTTCTGACTTATGAGACACCTCTTTTTATGAACATCAGTACTTCCCGAATCCTATGCTTGTATGCCAGGCGCCAGGCTGGTAGGCAATCGGTAACCATTATTTAACTAGCTGGCGGCTCACCAACCGGCCATATCAGAACGAACCCCTGACGAGATTCGAACCTTCGACCTCCCGCTCCGTAGGCGGACGCCTTAACCACTGGGCCACGGAGACGGTATGTCTAGTACAAACCTGGAGTGTAACGTACGTACTTGATGCATCCTATATGTCTAGTACAAACCTGGAGTGTAACGTACGTACTTGATGCATCCTATATGTCTAGTACAAACCTGGAGTGTAGCGTACGTACTTGATGCATCTATATGTCTAGTACAAACCTGGAGTGTAACGTACGTACTTGATGCATCCTATATGTCTAGTACAAACCTGGAGTGTAGCGTACGTACTTGATGCATCCTATATATCTAGTACAAACCTGGAGTGTAACGTACGTACTTGATGCATCCTATATATCTAGTACAAACCTGGAGTGTAGCGTACGTACTTGATGCATCCTATATATTTAGTACAAACCTGGAGTGTAACGTACGTACTTGATACATGTATATGTCTAGTACAAACCTGGAGTGTAACGTACGTACTTGATGCATCTATATGTCTAATACAAACCTGGAGTGTAACGTACGTACTTGATGCATCCTATATGTCTAGTACACACCTGGAGTGTAACGTACGTACTTGATGCATCCTATATGTCTAGTACAAACCTGGAGTGTAACGTACGTACTTTATGCATCTATATGTCTAGTACAAATCTGGAGTGTAACGTACGTACTTGATGCATCGTATATGTCTAGTACACACCTGGAGTGTAGCGTACGTACTTGATGCATCGTATATGTCTAGTACAAACCTGGCGTGTAACGTACGTACTTGATGCATCTATATGTCTAGTACAAATCTGGAGTGTAACGTACGTACTTGATGCATCCTATATGTCTAGTACAAACCTGGAGTGTAACGTACGTACTTGATGCATGTATATGTCTAGTACAAACCTGGAGTGTAACGTACGTACTTGATACATGTATATGTCTAGTACAAACCTGGAGTGTAACGGACGTACTTGATGCATCCTATATGTCTAGTACAAACCTGAAGTGTAACGTACGTACTTGATGCATCCAATATGTCTAGTACAAACCTGGAGTGTAACCTACGTACTTGATACATATATATGTCTAGTACAAACCTGGAGTGTAACGTACGTACTTGATACATGTATATGTCTAGTACACACCTGGAGTGTAACGTACGTACTTGATGCATCCTATATGTCTAGTACAAACCTGAAGTGTAACGTACGTACTTGATGCATCGTATATGTCTAGTACAAACCTGGAGTGTAACGTAAGTACTTGATACATGTATATGTCTAGTACAAACTTGGAGTGTAGCGTACGTACTTGATGCATCGTATATGTCTAGTACAAACCTGGAGTGTAACGTAAGTACTTGATACATGTATATGTCTAATACAAACCTGGAGTGTAACGTACGTACTTGATGCATCGTATATGTCTAGTACAAACCTGGAGTGTAACGTAAGTACTTGATATATGTATATGTCTAGTACAAACCTGGAGTGTAACGTACGTACTTGATGCATCGTATATGTCTAGTACAAACCTGGAGTGTAACGTAAGTACTTGATACATGTATATGTCTAGTACAAACCAGGAGTGTAACGTACGTACTTGATGCATCTATATGTCTAGTACAAACCTGGAGTGTAATGTACGTACTTGATGCATCGTATATGTCTAGTACAAACCTGGAGTGTTACGTAAGTACTTGATGCATTCTATATGTCTAGTACAAACCTGGAGTGTAACGTAAGTACTTGATACATGTATATGTCTAGTACAAACCTGGAGTGTAACGTACGTACTTGATGCATCTATATGTCTAGTACAAACCTGGAGTGTAACGTACATACTTGATGCATCGTATATGTCTAGTACAAACCTGGAGTGTTACGTAAGTACTTGATGCATCCTATATGTCTAGTCCAAACCTGGCGTGTAACGTACGTACTTGATGCATCGTATATGTCTAGTACAAACCTGGAGTGTAACGTACGTACTTGATGCATCCTATATGTCTAGTACAAACCTGGCGTGTAACGTACGTACTTGATGCATCGTATATGTCTAGTACAAACCTGGAGTGTAACGTACGTACTTGATGCATCATATATGTCTAGTACAAACCTGGAGTGTAACGTACGTACTTGATGCATCCTATATATTTAGTACAAATCTGGAGTGTAACGTACGTACTTGATGCATCCTATATATCTAGTACAAACCTGGAGTGTAACGTACGTACTTGATGCATCCTATATGTCTAGTACAAACCTGGAGTGTAACGTATGTACTTGATGCATCTATATGTCTAGTACAAACCTGGAGTGTAACGTACGTACTTGATGCATCTATATGTCTAGTACAAACCTGGAGTGTAACGTACGTACTTGATGTATCTACATGTCTAGTACAAACCTGGAGTGTAACGTACGTACTTGATGCATCTATATGTCTAGTACAAACCTGGCGTGTAACGTACGTACTTGATGCATCGTATATGTCTAGTACAAACCTGGAGTGTAACGTACGTACTTGAAGCATCGTATATGTCTAGTACAAACCTGGAGTGTAACGTAAGTACTTGATGCATCCTATATGTCTAGTCCAAACCTGGCGTGTAACGTACGTACTTGATGCATCTACATGTCTAGTACAAACCTGGAGTGTAACGTACGTACTTGATACATGTATATGTCTAGTACAAACCTGGAGTGTAACGTAAGTACTTGATGCATCTATATGTCTAGTACAAACCTGGAGTGTAACGTACGTACTTGATACATGTATATGTCTAGTACAAACCTGGAGTGTAACGTAAGTACTTGATGCATCTATATGTCTAGTACAAACCTGGAGTGTAACGTACGTACTTGATACATGTATATGTCTAGTACAAACCTGGAGTGTAACGTAAGTACTTGATGCATCTATATGTCTAGTACAAACCTGGAGTGTAACGTACGTACTTGATACATGTATATGTCTAGTACAAACCTGGAGTGTAACGTAAGTACTTGATGCATCTATATGTCTAGTACAAACCTGGAGTGTAACGTACGTACTTGATACATGTATATGTCTAGTACAAACCTGGAGTGTAACGTAAGTACTTGATGCATCTATATGTCTAGTACAAACCTGGAGTGTAACGTACGTACTTGATACATCTATATGTCTAGTACAAACCTGGAGTGTAACGTACGTACTTGATGCATCCTGTATGTGTAGTACAAACCTGGAGTATAACGTAAGTACTTGATACATCCTATATGTCTAGTACAAACCTGGAGTGTAACGTACGTACTTGATGCATCGTATATGTCTAGTACAAACCTGGAGTGTAGCGTACGTACTTGATGCATCGTATATGTCTAGTACAAACCTGGAGTGTAGCGTACGTACTTGATGCATCGTATATGTCTAGTACAAACCTGGCGTGTAACGTACGTACTTGATACATATATATGTCTAGTACAAAGCTGGAGTGTAACGTTAGTACTTGATGCATCTATATGTCTAGTACAAACCTGGAGTGTAACGTACGTACTTGATGCATCCTATATGTCTAGTACAAACCTGGAGTGTAACGTACGCTGTTGAGGCATCCGCGCTGATGGCGACATACGCCGGTTCTATGTCTTGAGCAACTGATGTTATTGGAGAGAGTAAGTTACTCGGTATATACAATGAGGGAGTCCTTAGTTTGAAACTGAAACACGCGAAAACGAAGAGACACACGTAGATATATGTATATATGTGTGACGAAATTTATTAATATGATTTTATGAACTATAGTACATGGCAATCAGTTAATGAATCGTGCATAATTAGACTATAGAGAACTAATGTTTTGAAGAAAATGAAATGATTGAACAAACAATTACAACCGATGACGGTATATGTATCAATGACGTCATTAAAGCGACATTACATCGCAAAAAGCAAATAAAATGCATTTTTTCACGTATGAATGCATTGCTAGTACAAATTCTTCCGAATACAAGCGAACACTAACATTGAATCAATAAACAGTGTTTTTGTGGATTGAAAGTAGCATATAACGGTCATCCATGCTCCTGAATTGGCGTTTGTTTTGTCATCGGAGTCAATTCTAAACGCGAGATAATGTCGTTTAGAGATAATTTAATAGTGAGATATAACCGTAAATCTGTACAATAAATCGTGTTATTCAGGATACACTAGTTGTATTACGCATGTATGTTTAAATTATTTTGTTAGGTCAACAAACCGCGTATACGTCGCTTGTTTATTAGTTGAAATACTCATTATTTGAGGCAAATATTTGGAAAATAATTATACCATATACATGTAATAGGAAAATACATTCTGTAGAAATTTGTGTTTTCACTGATGTAGAGTCGCTTTAAGGAATCGGTTAAGATATTTCCAGTAAATGATATAAAATATATTAAGTATAACGAGGGTAGGTCCTACTGGAGTCAAACATTGTAAACCGATTGTTTCCGTGGCCTAGTGGTTAAGGCGTCCGCCTACGGAGTGGGGGGGGGGCGAAGGTTCGAAGGTTCGAAACTCGTCAGGGGTTTGTTCTGATATGGCCGATTGGTGAGCCGCCAGCTAGTTAAATAATGGTTACCGATTGCCTACCAGCCTGGCGCCTGGCATACAGGCATACGATTCGGGAAGTACTGATGTTCATAAAAAGAGGTGTCTCATAAGTCATAAATGGCTGGCCCTTTAAATAGGGGTGACACTATAATAAACAAATACTTTACTTACTTTAGTATTGTTGGACTGAAGTCCTACTGGGGCCAATCATTGTAAACCAGTTGTATTGTTGGACTGGAGTCAATCATTGTAAACCAGTTGTAGTGTTGGCCTGAAGTCCTACCGGAGTCAATCATTGTAAACCAGTTGTATTGTTGGACTGATGTCCTACTGGGGCCAATACTTGTAAGCCAGTTGTATTGTTGGACTGGAGTCCTACTGGGGCCAATCATTGTAAACCAGTTGTATTGTTGGACTGGAGTCAATCATTGTAAACAAGTTGTATTGTTGGACTGGAGTCAATCATTGTAAACCAGTTGTATTGTTGGACTGAAGTCCTACCGGAGTCAATCATTGTAAACCAGTTGTATTGTTGGACTGAAGTCCTACCGGAGTCAATCATTGTAAACCAGTTGTATTGTTGGACTGAAGTCCTACCGGAGTCAATCATTGTAAACCAGTTGTATTGTTGGACTGAAGTCCTACCGGAGTCAATCATTGTAAACCAGTTGTATTGTTGGACTGAAGTCCTACCGGAGTCAATCATTGTAAACCAGTTGTATTGTTGGACTGAAGTCCTACCGGGGTCAATCATTGTAAACCAGTTGTATTGTTGGACTGAAGTCCTACTGGAGTCAATCATTGTAAACCAGTTGTATTGTTGGACTGAAGTCCTACCGGAGTCAATCATTGTAAACCAGTTGTATTGTTGGACTGAAGTCCTACCGGAGTCAATCATTGTAAACCAGTTGTATTGTTGGACTGGAGTCAATCATTGTAAACCAGTTGTATTGTTGGACTGAAGTCCTACCGGAGTCAATCATTGTAAACCAGTTGTATTGTTGGACTGAAGTCCTACCGGAGTCAATCATTGTAAACCAGTTGTATTGTTGGACTGGAGTCAATCATTGTAAACCAGTTGTATTGTTGGACTGAAGTCCTACCGGAGTCAATCATTGTAAACCAGTTGTATTGTTGGACTGAAGTCCTACCGGGGTCAATCATTGTAAACCAGTTGTATTGTTGGACTGAAGTCCTACCGGAGTCAATCATTGTAAACCAGTTGTATTGTTGGACTGAAGTCCTACCGGGGTCAATCATTGTAAACCAGTTGTATTGTTGGACTGAAGTCCTACCGGAGTCAATCATTGTAAACCAGTTGTA
>JABXNX010000687.1:0-14843 GCA_014843695.1 Archivesica marissinica
GTTTCCTGGTCGAGTATGTCGTAGAACCCTCTAACATAATTGGTTTCCTGGATGAGTATGCCCTAGAACCCTCTAACATAATTGGTTTACTGGTCGAGTATGCCCTAGAACCCTCTAACATAATTGGTTTCCTGGTCGAGTATGTCGTAGAACCCTCTAACATAATTGGTTTCCTGGTTGAGTATGCCCTAGAACCTCTAACATAATTGTTTTCCTGGGCGAGTATGTCCTAGACCCCTCTAACATAATGGTTTCCTGATGAGTATGTCCTAGAACCCTCTAACATAATGGTTTCCTGGATGAGTATGCCCTAGAACCCTCTAACATAATTGGTTTCCTGGTCGAGTATGTCCTAGAACCCTCTAACATAAATGGTTTCCTGGTCGAGTATGTCCTAGAACCTTCTAACATAATTGGTTTCCTGGTCGAGTATGTCCTAGAACCCTCTAACATAATTGGTTTCCTGGTCGAGTATGTCCTAGAACCCTCTAACATAAATGGTTTCCTGGTCGAGTATGTCGTAGAACCCTCTAACATAAATGGTTTCCTGGTCGAGTATGCCCTAGACCCCTCTAACATAATTGGTTTCCTGGTCGAGTATGTCCTAGACCCCTCTAACATAATTGGTTTCCTGGTCGAGTATGTCCTAGAACCCTCTAACATAATTGGTTTCCTGGATGAGTATGTCGTAGAACCCTCTAACATAAATGGTTTCCTGGTCGAGTATGTCCTAGACCCCTCTAACATAATTGGTTTCCTGGGCGAGTATGTCCTAGAACCCTCTAACATAATTGGTTTCCTGGATGAGTATGCCCTAGAACCCTCTAACATAATTGGTTTCCTGGACGAGTATGTCCTAGACCCCTCTAACATAATTGGTTTCCTGGATGAGTATGCCCTAGAACCCTCTAACATAATTGGTTTCCTGGTCGAGTATGTCCTAGACCCCTCTAACATAATTGGTTTCCTGGTCGAGTATGCCCTAGACCCCTCTAACATAATTGGTTTCCTGGTCGAGTATGTCCTAGAACCCTCTAACATAATTGGTTTCCTGGATGAGTATGTCCTAGAACCCTCTAACATAATTGGTTTCCTGGATGAGTATGTCCTAGACCCCTCTAACATTATTGGTTTCCTGGTCGAGTATGTCGTAGAACCCTCTAACATAATTGGTTTCCTGGATGAGTATGCCCTAGACCCCTCTAACATAATTGGTTTCCTGGTCGAGTATGTCCTAGACCCCTCTAACATAATTGGTTTCCTGGTCGAGTATGTCCTAGACCCCTCTAACATAATGGGTTTCCTGGGCGAGTATGTCCTAGACCCCTCTAACATAATTGGTTTCCTGGGCGAGTATGTCCTAGACCCCTCTAACATAATTGGTTTCCTGGTCGAGTATGTCGTAGAACCCTCTAACATAATTGGTTTCCTGGATGAGTATGTCCTAGAACCCTCTAACATAATTGGTTTCCTGGATGAGTATGCCCTAGACCCCTCTAACATAATTGGTTTCCTGGACGAGTATGTCCTAGAACCCTCTAACATAATTGGTTTCCTGGATGAGTATGCCCTAGACCCCTCTAACATAATTGGTTTCCTGGATGAGTATGCCCTAGACCCCTCTAACATAATTGGTTTCCTGGGCGAGTATGTCCTAGAACCCTCTAACATAATTGGTTTCCTGGATGAGTATGCCCTAGAACCCTCTAACATAATTGGTTTCCTGGACGAGTATGTCCTAGACCCCTCTAACATAATTGGTTTCCTGGATGAGTATGCCCTAGAACCCTCTAACATAATTGGTTTCCTGGTCGAGTATGTCCTAGACCCATCTAACATAATTGGTTTCCTGGTCGAGTATGCCCTAGACCCCTCTAACATAATTGGTTTCCTGGTCGAGTATGTCCTAGAACCCTCTAACATAATTGGTTTCCTGGATGAGTATGTCCTAGAACCCTCTAACATAATTGGTTTCCTGGATGAGTATGTCCTAGACCCCTCTAACATTATTGGTTTCCTGGTCGAGTATGTCGTAGAACCCTCTAACATAATTGGTTTCCTGGATGAGTATGCCCTAGACCCCTCTAACATAATTGGTTTCCTGGATGAGTATGCCCTAGACCCCTCTAACATAATTGGTTTCCTGGTCGAGTATGCCCTAGAACCCTCTAACATAATTGGTTTCCTGGTCGAGTATGTCGTAGAACCCTCTAACATAAATGGTTTCCTGGATGAGTATGCCCTAGAACCCTCTAACATAATTGGTTTCCTGGACGAGTATGTCCTAGACCCCTCTAACATAAATGGTTTCCTGGATGAGTATGTCCTAGAACCCTCTAACATAAATGGTTTCCTGGATGAGTATGCCCTAGAACCCTCTAACATAATTGGTTTCCTGGATGAGTATGCCCTAGAACCCTCTAACATAATTGGTTTCCTGGTCGAGTATGTCGTGTTTTGGTTTTGGATGAGTATGCCCTAGAACCCTCTAACATAATTGGTTTCCTGGACGAGTATGTCCTAGACCCCTCTAACATAAATGGTTTCCTGGATGAGTATGTCGTAGAACCCTCTAACATAATTGGTTTCCTGGATGAGTATGCCCTAGAACCCTCTAACATAATTGGTTTCCTGGACGAGTATGTCGTAGAACCCTCTAACATAATTGGTTTCCTGGACGAGTATGTCGTAGAACCCTCTAACATAATTGGTTTCCTGGACGAGTATGTCGTAGAACCCTCTAACATAATTGGTTTCCTGGACGAGTATGCCCTAGACCCCTCTAACATAATTGGTTTCCTGGGTGAGTATGTCGTAGAACCCTCTAACATAATTGGTTTCCTGGATGAGTATGTCGTAGAACCCTCTAACATAATTGGTTTCCTGGATGAGTATGCCCTAGAACCCTCTAACATAATTGGTTTCCTGGACGAGTATGTCGTAGAACCCTCTAACATAATTGGTTTCCTGGTCGAGTATGTCCTAGACCCCTCTAACATAATTGGTTTCCTGGACGAGTATGTCCTAGAACCCTCTAACATAATTGGTTTCCTGGACGAGTATGTCCTAGACCCCTCTAACATAATTGGTTTCCTGGACGAGTATGTCCTAGAACCCTCTAACATAATTGGTTTCCTGGATGAGTATGTCCTAGACCCCTCTAACATAATTGGTTTCCTGGACGAGTATGTCCTAGACCCCTCTAACATAATTGGATTCCTGGACGAGTATATCCTAGAACCCTCTAACATAATTGGTTTCCTGGACGAGTATGTCGTAGAACCCTCTAATATAATTGCATCCTTTGGTTCTCAATTTATTAGTCGGACCACAGGGACGTAGCCAGGTGGCAAATTATGTGCAGGCCCGGGTAGAAAATGTTGAGTCAGCGTAGCGAACGAGGTTGCTAGGGGGTCCGGGGGGCATGCATATAGACTAGTTGTTGTTGTGGTCGTCGTCGTCGTCGCGACATCTCCGCGCTTATTTTATTTGTATGCATTAACTGACTATGCCTATCCATGGACTGTAGGTATAACGATTAGTATCTATTATACATTATTATAGGTCTAGGACAGGAATATCTAGGTAGCCTAGGTCTATTATAGTAAAATATATATAAAAAAAATTGTCAAAATGATGTGCAGGCCCGGGCCTTTTGGCCTAATGGCAGCTACGCGCCTGGACCTACAGAATCACCCTGTAAGCCTAAAGTAACATTTAACACATTTCCACTAGGACTACTATATATATGCTCAAGGTGGTTAGGGTTATAATGTGTCTCTCTCTGTGTGTCTGTCTGTGTGTCTCTCTCTGTGTGTCTGTCTGTATGTCTCTCTCTGTGTTTCTCCCTCTTTGTCTCTCTCTGTGTCAGGGTTAGGGTTAGAGGGTTAGGGTTATAATGTGTCATTATTTTGAGGTGGGTCAATATTCTATATGACACCGGCCTAAGTATATACACATTTCGTTCTTGCAGACACTGGTGATGTTTTTGTTGTAATAACAAAGTACGATCTCGTCAAAGACCAGCAGAAATATAGTTCTCCAGATGACGAGCAGGCGATCACTATGGAAGCATTCGAGGAGGTAGAAAATACGATCGCCAAAGCCTTCAGTATTGAAGGTGCACTTAAGTACAACAGAATACGCTGGGTTAGCTATGCTGATACGGTGGATTTTGATAACCCTTTCATAGACAACATAGCGTTAGAGTTTATACAACGTATGGTAATGCCCGGGAGCCCGCAGCCTGAGCCCGTAAATCCCCTGATTACCCATAGGACCAGACTGGAGCTTAAAGCAAAGATGTGGTGGAGAAAACAGAATTTCAATGTTGTACAAGTGCTCTTAGTATTTGTGGGACTTGTTATAGGGATCTTTCTATTGAAACTGTTCACGGCACCACTGAAATAGAAAATGGTTATTTAATATGGCACAATTAAATGCCAGATGTAGGGGTGTGTGGCAACCTTGACAAATATACAGTATAAAGTCACTCAACATTAGACAATCAAATCCAGCACAATTTTTTAGTTTATATGCACATCGGCTTGAAATGTTATCAATAAACCAAATACATGTATCTAGCATTTCTAGCCGGCCACCATCTGTTATAGAGGCTCTAGTCGACCACCATCTGTTATAGATGCTCTAGTCGACCACCATCTGTTATAGATGCTCTAGTCGACCACCATCTGTTATAGAGGCTCTAGTCGACCACCATCTGTTATAGATGCTCTAGTCGACCACCATCTGTTATAGAGGCTCTAGTCGACCACCATCTGTTATAGAGGCTCTAGTCGACCACCATCTGTTATAGAGGCTCTAGTCGGCCACCATCTGTTATAGATGCTCTAGTCGACTACCATCTGTTATAGAGGCTCTAGTCGACCACCATCTGTTATAGATGCTCTAGTCGACCACCATCTGTTATAGAGGCTCTAGTCGACCACCATCTGTTATAGAGGCTCTAGTCGGCCACCATCTGTTATAGATGCTCTAGTCGACCACCATCTGTTATAGAGGCTCTAGTCGACCACCATCTGTTATAGAGGCTCTAGTCAACCACCATCTGTTATAGATGCTCTAGTCGACCACCATCTGTTATAGAGGCCACCATCTGTTATAGATGCTCTAGTCGACCACCATCTGTTATAGATGCTCTAGTCGACCACCATCTGTTATAGATGCTCTAGTCGACCACCATCTGTTATAGAGGCTCTAGTCGACCACCATCTGTTATAGAGGCTCTAGTCGACCACCATCTGTTATAGAGGCTCTAGTCGACCACCATCTGTTATAGAGGCTCTAGTCGACCACCATCTGTTATAGAGGCTCTAGTCGACCACCATCTGTTATAGAGGCTCTAGTCGACCACCATCTGTTATAGAGGCCACCATCTGTTATAGAGGCTCTAGTCGACCACCATCTGTTATAGAGGCTCTAGTCGACCACCATCTGTTATAGATGCTCTAGTCGACCACCATCTGTTATAGAGGCTCTGTCGACCACCATCTGTTATAGATGCTCTAGTTGACCACCATCTGTTATAGAGGCTCTAGTCGACCACCATCTGTTATAGATGCTCTAGTCGACCACCATCTGTTATAGAGGCCACCATCTGTTATAGAGGCCACCATCTGTTATAGAGGCTCTAGTCGACCACCATCTGTTATAGAGGCTCTAGTCGACCACCATCTGTTATAGAGGCCACCATCTGTTATAGAGGCTCTAGTCGACCACCATCTGTTATAGATGCTCTAGTCGACCACCATCTGTTATAGAGGCTCTAGTCGACCACCATCTGTTATAGAGGCTCTAGTCGACCACCATCTGTTATAGAGGCCACCATCTGTTATAGATGCTCTAGTCGACCACCATCTGTTATAGAGGCTCTAGTCGACCACCATCTGTTATAGAGGCTCTAGTCGACCACCATCTGTTATAGAGGCTCTAGTTGACCACCATCTGTTATAGATGCTCTAGTCGACCACCATCTGTTATAGATGCTCTAGTCGACCACCATCTGTTATAGAGGCTCTAGTCGACCACCATCTGTTATAGATGCTCTAGTCGACCACCATCTGTTATAGAGGCTCTAGTCGACCACCATCTGTTATAGAGGCTCTAGTCGACCACCATCTGTTATAGAGGCCACCATCTGTTATAGAGGCTCTAGTCGACCACCATCTGTTATAGATGCTCTAGTCGACCACCATCTGTTATAGATGCTCTAGTCGACCACCATCTGTTATAGAGGCTCTAGTCGACCACCATCTGTTATAGAGGCTCTAGTCGACCACCATCTGTTATAGAGGCTCTAGTCGCCCACCATCTGTTATAGATGCTCTAGTCGACCACCATCTGTTATAGATGCTCTAGTCGACCACCATCTGTTATAGAGGCTCTAGCCTTTTTAACATTTGATTGATTTTCAACAAAAAAGCATGAACTATATGTCAGATTTGTCAAAAGCAAGCTGTCATGCCGCAACCAATCAGAATCCTTCCAGGTTGTATTACACATGAGTATATAAAATATGTGAAGGCTGTATTAAACTGAATACAAGCAGAGTTATGGGGTAAAAGGCTGTATTAAACTGAATACAAGCAGAGTTATGAGGTAAACTGAATACAAGCAGAGTTATGAGGTAAACTGAATACAAGCAGAGTTATGAGGTAAATTGAATACAAGCAGAGTTATGAGGTAAACTGAATACAAGCAGAGTTATGAGGTAAACTGAATACAAGCAGAGTTATGAGGTAAACTGAATACAAGCAGAGTTATGAGGTAAACTGAATACAAGCAGAGTTATGAGGTAAAAGTTGATGTTGTTATTGATGTCATTTTTTTGTAATGTCTCCAATAGAAATGTGTTTTTGTTTGTTTATGATTTTCCTCCATATTTACAACATGCATTTGTGTAGCTTCAAAGTAAACATATTTACAACATGCATTTGTGTAGCTTCAAAGTAAACATATTTACAACATGCATTTGTGTAGCTTCAAAGTAAACATATATGACGTTCATTCTGGCTCCCTTCTTTCCTTGGTTAACACGCTGGAGCCGTTACGATTGTGCCCTTATTTCATTTCATCGTTGCCTCTTCTCTCACTCGTTGCGATGGATTCCATCAGGAATGAGTTCTCGAGAGTGATTAATATAAGTTGTAAGAACTTGTTTCGATAAAAACAAGCTAAAATATTCGCAATCGAGCTAAAATAAATTTGTATAAACTAACACGCTGGATTGGTAATCCAGAGATTGCAGATTCGATCCTCCGTCTGACCCCAATAAAATTAACACCCTTTCAGATGGGACTTAAACGGAGGCCTCTTGTCAGTGCTTTACACTGTGCACGTAAAAGAACCAGATGAGACTCTGGAATGGGTCTCCATCTGTATCATTGAACTATCCTCCAAAAATCTAAAATGACTAATCTCTTCAGGAGGCGTCTCTCAAATGGTCAACCGGTAGCGAAGATAAATAAATGTAAAACACACACACTCCCTTCTTTCCCCAGAACATTTGCAATGTTTGAAATACGAACCAGACATTTTGATGTTGAATATATTTCCATGGTATGTAATCATTAATTCTGTGTACATGTGTCTTTATCTCACAGGTGTTTGTTTAATCCATGTATTATCTCACAGGTGTTTGTTTAATCCATGTATTATCCCACAGGTGTTTGTTTTACCTGTACGAATGTAGGACATTTGCCCCCCGGACATTTGCCCCCCAGTCCAAAAATGGCAGGGTGGACAATTGCCCCCCAGTCGAAATGTAGGGGCGGACATTTGCCCCCCAGTTGAAATGGCAGCTAGGACATTTGCCCCCCAGTCAATATGTAGGGGCGGACATTTGCCCCTCAATGGAAATGGCAGCTAGGACATTTGCCCCCCAGTCGAAATGGCAGTTAGGACATTTGCCCCCTAGTGAACAATTTGAGGTATGACAAGGTGTGACAAGATTACAACACATTTCCAAACAACCAGTTTATTTGAGCATAAATTTGTGATCAAGTGTAAAACAGATAATAGATTAACGTCAATATCAACACAATAGTAGTATAGGATGGCACTATGGGCCGAGTTTTATTGAATATGGGTCGGTCCATAGTGCCATCCCTAGACCGACCCATAGTGCCATCCCTAGACCGACCCATAGTGCCATCTAGTGACTACTAAAAATAACATAACACATAATAAATTTTTAATAAAAATAAAATTAAATAAAAAATTTAATAAAAATAAAATAAAATTTTTAATAAAAATAAAATAAAAATTTTAATAAATAAAATAATTTTTTTAATAAAAATAAATAAAAATTTTAATAAAGTAAAATAAATTTTTTAATAAAGTAATTTTTTTAATAAATAAAATAAATTTTTAATAAAATTTTTAATAAAATAAAATAATATTTTTAATAAAAATAAAAAATTTAATAAATAAAATGATTTTTTCAATATAATATTTTTGGCACTATGGGGCACTTTTTAATAATTTATAGGGCACTTTTGCTGTGGATGACAGTATGGGCCGTTTTGGGTTACATGGCCCATAGTTCCACCCTAGTGACTACTAAATATAACATAACACATAATAAATTTCAATATAATTTTTTTATTTTCTAATAATAACTAATAATTAACTAAGATACAACTAACAATTTTTATTCCTAATAAAATATCTAACATGCATTAATAATTCTCCAAATTGATTCTGACCCTTCCAATTAGCTTGTATTGTAGCATTTTTATTCCACATATTTAAACCAATACCCCAAATACAGTCTCGAGGATTAGCCTCAGCAAGAATTTTATTATTAGTATTTAATAAAATTCTTTTTAAGTGTTCATTTTGGTTATATTTTAACCAATTTGCTTCAAAAAGTACATCTGTTGAATCGTTTGTCCATTGTACTACATCAAAGTTTGTAGATCTTGAGCGTCCTAGATGCTTGATCTCATATGGATTAGTAGAATTAAGTATCTTCGCTGCGATATTATGTTCCTGGCATTGTAGCATTTTTTTATGTTGAAAATATTGTTCAGTACATATATATTTCACACCATCACTATCTATAAAGTCTGCAGGATAAAAGTTACTGAAAACACTGTTTTGTCCATAAAATAATACCATATCATGTGTTATTCTGTTCTCCATAATATGGTTAATACTGTCTTTCTAAATGATGGTATAGTAATACATCGCATACATTTATATAATCACCATCCTCTGGAGTTATTTTTGTCTTCTCTAAATAGTTATTATATATTATAGACCAATCATCTATACCAAGTGTTTCTTTTAACACAGCTTCTATATCTCTATGTTTAACAACCGCAATATGTTTGTTATATAAATAATGTTTAATAACACTTTCCATATCTATATATGTACCCAAATGTAAATGTACATTTGACAACATATTACCAAAATTCTCCTCTTTTGGTATTCTCTTTCGTGTTATTTCATCATTAACCATATCAATCAACACCTCCTCCCCTAAATCTAAATGTATAATACTATTAACAAATTCCGAACAAAATCCTCCTTCCACACCGATATTTACTATATGTGACATGTTACCTATACTACCAAGTTCTCTTTGAATGATGATATAATAACACATCAAGTACATTTATATAGTGTACATCATATGGTAATACTAATCTATTTCTAGAAACAACATAATCATCATACATTGAGATCCATTACTCATATCCCATACCTAATGTAGTGTACATAAATTCTATATCATCTAATTCAACAATATCTAATTTACGTTTCGATAGAAAATGTGATAATATACTTTCTATATCCATTTCTTTGCCTAAATATTGTTGTGTATGTGAAAAAAGCATTCCATAATAATTGATATATGGTTCCCCATCTAAAATTAGAATATGTTCTGGATGTATTGTTGTTAAGTCAACATCTCCTACTTTTCTGATTATTTCATCATTTACCATTTCTATATAACGATCTGTATCTAAACCCAACTGTACTTTAGAATATTGTAACCCAAATGATGTAGATACCATATGATTTGCTTTCATATTGCTATTATTCATGATTGATGTCTTTGCTACAATATCAAGTAAAAATAATGATAGTGTTCTATGGTTGTTCTAACTTATATAGTGTATTGTTACCCTTATTTTGGAATATATTAATAGAATTGGATTATTTTAATAGAACAGTGTATTAATAGTTCCATGAATATAATCTACGTAAATGTCTATGTAATAAGACATGAATTATATTTATAGTATCTGGTTGTTCTGACATGTTGAGTTTATTTATTTCCATAAGATAATCATTATACATTATAAGCCAACTGGGGTAATATATCCCTAAATCTTTACATACTTTTTCTATATCCTCTTTTTTAATAATATCTAATTTTCTTTTTGTTAAATAATTTACAATCAAACTTTCTATATCTATTTCCTTTCCTAAATACAATTTTGCTTTTGTGTGTGCTAACCCATAATAATGTACACATGGTTTACCCTTATCATTCTCTACAATATGTTTTGAAGATGATGTTTCTAAGTCAACATCAGACCCTACTTTTCTAATTATTTCCTCATGTATCATTTCTATAAATACATTTGTTCCTAATCTTAAATGTACTTTTGAAAAATGTAATCCTTCATTTGTAGATACTATATGTGTTATTCTATCTTGTAAATAACTCATTGTGAAGGTGTTATCTCTTTGCAATGCTACAACTAAAATGAAAAAATATAAAAGATATCTAGTATTTATATATGTTTGTTGTAATATATAAATATAACTAATATGACAATATTTGAGAGATTTTTCTTATCGGAATATGTGTGTTGGTCCTGAAAAGGACCGTATTTTTTCTTCCTAACAATATCATGTTAAGGGTTTGCTCTCAGGTCCAGGGTCGATAATATCCGGAGGAAATGTTGTGTTAGAGATAGAATCTCCACAATAATCCACCGGCGTAATCCCTCCATAAACAGGAACATAGCTCATCATACGCCTGAGGTAATCATCATTAGTTTTCTGGTAGTAGAGGTGTTGATGTAATAGCTGGTTTCATAATCAGCTCTACGATATGACTCCATCGACCTCCTAGCATAGGTTCATTCAAATAATCTATCAAGTCCGTCATTGTGAGGTGGTCAATAATAAAAAAACCATAAAAACTCAATATATAGTGGCAAAAATCGGCTTGACCTACTAGCTATAAATAGTAACACGTCTAATGTATAGCGCTACGGTTACCTACATTTAAATACTACATTAAAACAAAATAAACATAATCCATGCATATGTAAGAAATTGTTGTGTTCATAACATAGATCACAGTAATATGTTTCTTTACTACACCAATGACAAAAATAACCTAACAGTTTATCCCAGATATCTGATTCACTATCGAAACAAACACTACCACCACAACATTGGCAATCACCTTCTAATATATAGATTGTTATTATATAACCTAGACAAATATTTTAATACAAGTATAAAAGATAAAGAGAAAGAAGAACATAGTACTCAAGTAAAGAAACCATTATATGGGTCCTTTTCAGGACCCATAATAAAATGAAATAAAAACCTCTTAGATTTTGTCAAAGTATTATTTATTATTTTACAATCACAACATCAAAATATAAACTGAAATAACCACAATACATCTAATACAAGTTCCCAAAAATAATATTTACATCCAATACAATGAGTGTTATTATTTGTTAACTCTATTTAATAGGTACTTCAATGTCGTTCTTACACCTTATCTATTAGTTCCATTTTTAATAAAATAATCAATTAAAATGTAATGTCATACAATCATCTTATAGATTCAATAGTCTCTTTTTACGAAATGCTTTCAATGGGGCTCTCTCCTTTGTGGGGTCTTCAACTCGTGATCTCTTTTTCAATGGTTCCTCACATTCATCTAGGGTATCCATTAGGGTTCTTTTTGGTTATAGTTATTTTTGTGAATATTGTGATGTAGGTTATAGTAATAAAGAGTATCATAAATGTAATAATATATGTAAATGTTATTCGCATGAATTATGTGAAAAAGAAGAACCTATTCATTGTAATACTTGCAGGCGTTGGTTTGTTAGTATATCATGTTATGAAAATCATAAAACAATTAAAGGAAAACATAAGAAAAATATATGTTCGTCTGTACAGTTATGTAAAAAATGTGATACCCTATTAATAGAAGGTAAAAAAAATCATATATGTCCAGGGTTTAAGAAATGTAAATATTGTAAATTAATAGTACCCTTGGACCATGATTGTTATATACCGATATATGTATCTGAACCATTAAAACAAGGACCTAAAATAGTACCCTATATATTTTATGACTTTGAATGTCAATTTGATGATGGGGAACATAAACCAAATTATTGTGTAGCTCAACGGGCATGTGATAAATGTATTTGTAAATCAGTTACCGAATATTGTGACCATTGTAATAATATTGAAGGTGAAAAACAAATGATATTTGAAGGTGAAAATACATTACAGGAATTCTGTAAATGGTTATTTAGTCCTATTCATAATTATTCAACAGTAATAGCTCATAATGGAAGAGGTTATGATACACAATTTGTTTTAAGATATTTAATTACACATGGTACAATTAAACCTGATTTAATTATGAATGGGAATACTATTATGTTATTAAAATATAAAAATATAAGATTAATAGATTCCTTAAATTTTATAGGAATGCCTTTAGCATCATTCCCTAAAACATTTGGATTAAAAGAATTAGCTAAAGGTTGGTTTCCGTTTTGGGCTAATATTAGTCAATATCAAAACTATATTGGGTCATATTTATCATTTGACTATTACAAACCAGGGTCTATGAAACCTGAAAATCGTGAAATATTTATGAAATGGTATGAAGATAAAATTAAAAATCAAGAATTTTTTGATTTTAGAAAAGAAATGAAACAATATTGTATATCAGATGTCGATATTTTAAGAAGAGGTTGCGGGGAGTTTATAATACAATTTCTAAATAGTGATCAAATTAACCCCTTTAGGGAGGCAATAACATTACCTCAAGCTTGTAATAAAGCGTGGAGAAAAAATTATATGCCTAAAAATAGTCTTTGGGTCATATCTGATAGTGGCTATCCTAACAAAACTAAATATTCTATTAAAGGTATAAGATGGCTTCAGGCCTATAGTTCTGATTTAAATAAGAAAATGTGTCATGCCTTAAATGGAGGTGAAAAAAAATTAGGTAAATATCATGTAGATGGTTATTGTGACGGCGTAATATATGAATTTCTGGGTTGCTTATATCATGGGTGTGAGAAATGTTATCCAAATAGAAAATATATCAATCCATATACTAAAAAAACAATGGTACAACTGCATGAAGAAACTATTAAACGATTTAACGAATTAAAAATATTAGGTTATAAAATTATATATATATGGGAATGTGATTTTGATAATTATAAGAATATCAATATCCAATATAAGAATAATATAAATGTATTATATCCATATAGAGAGCCTATTAAACCTAGAGATGCTCTATTTGGGGGTAGAACAAATGCTGTAAAATTATATCATAAAATAAAAGATGATGAACAAATAAAATATGTTGATATATGTTCATTATATCCATATGTTAATAAATATAAAAAATATCCATGTGGACATCCAAATATAATAAGTCCGGAACAAATTGATATAAAATATATTAGAGACTATCAGGGATTGATAAAATGCAAAATACTACCACCTCAAACATTATGGATGCCTGTATTACCAATACATTGTAATAAAAAAATGATATTTACTCTATGTTATACATGTGCTAAGAATGAAGATGATTATTGCAAACATACAGAAAATCAAAGAGCGTTGATTGGTACATGGACAACTGTAGAAATACAGAAAGCGTTAGATAAAGGTTATCAAATATTAGAAACATATCAAATATGGCATTGGAGTAATTGGAGTTCAGATGTATATAAACAATATATCGATAAATATTTAAAAATGAAACAAGAGGCTAGTGGCTACCCAAATTGGGTTAAAAATGAAGATGATAAAAAAAGGTTTAAAACTGATTATTTTGCTGCAGAAGGTATTGTACTTGAAAATATTGAATATAATCCTGGTAAACGAGCATTTGCAAAAATTATGCTTAATTGTATATGGGGTAAAAATGCTCAAAATAACAAATTACCCCATTGTGAATATATTAGTAAAGTCTCAAGATTTTTTGATATTATGAATGATAGTAATATTGAGGTCAGTAGTATTGATATGTTTGATCATGATAATTTCATATTAGTGAATTATAAAGATTTAACTGATGAAATTGAACCTCATTCATCAGCTAATGTTGTAGTTGCATCATTTGTAACTGCATATGCAAGATTAGAATTGTATGCAGCTCTTGAACTATTAGGTGATAGAGTGTTATACTGTGATACAGACAGTATTATATTTGTATATAAACCAGGAGAATATAATATTCCTATTGTAGACAGTCGTTTAGGTAAATGGACGGATGAAGTCCCTAATGGGAAAATTATAAGCTATGTTGGTTTAGGACCTACAAATTATGGGTATCAATATGATGTAAATGGACATATATTCACTAAATGCAAAGTAAAAGGAATTACCTTAGATTACAATACATCTCAAAAAGTAAACTTTGAATCTATGATTAAATGTATAAATGATAGAACAAATTATTCTATACATATCACATATGAGTCTCGTATTAAAAAATCTAAAAATAGAAAGGTCACTAGTGAAACTCAGACAAAAACATTTCGATCGGTATATACAAAACGATTAGTTGT
>JABXNX010000688.1:0-14843 GCA_014843695.1 Archivesica marissinica
AAATACAATACCAGGTGCATGATACTTCTAAGATGTCTAAGACTGCATATTGTATATACCATTTCTACTACGGTTATGTGACGAGAATACCTTGTTACATGTGCAATGTCGCATTATACTATAATACTGTGATCGACATGCCACAAGAGAGTAAAGTATTGCACCCATATCCATCTAGCATCCGACTTTTATCATTAAAATTACAAAGCTATGTGCTGAAATAGCTTTGTATAAGACTACGGTGTTTAAAGCGACACTACATCGCTGAAAATGCAAATTTCTACAGAATGTATTTTTCTACAACTAATAAGCAAACGTTGTATACGCGGTTTGTTGACATAAAAAATAATATAAACATCCATGCATAATACAACTGAATAATACGATTTATGGTACAGATTTACCGTTAATTCTCACATTTGTGCCTATTTATTTGTAGATTATTCTTAGTTAAATTATCTCTAAACGACATTATCTCGCGTTTGGTATTGACTCCGATGACAAACAGAAGTCAATTCAGGAGCATGGATGACCATTATATGAAATCATACTTTCAATCCACAAAAACACTGTTTCAATGTTAGTGTTCAAATGTATTCGGAAGTATTTGTAGTAGCAATGCATTTATACGTGAAAAAAGCATTTTATTTGTTTTTTGCGATGTAATGTCGCTTTAAGTATAATAACAAATATGATGTTCTGGTCTGTTCTGTTCTGTTCTTTAAACAAGATAATCGTAGAAAACGCAACTTTCATCTATGATAACTCCTACAAGCATATCCGGTTCGCTCCATGGGCAGGCAACACGACTTGTTATGTATAGGATATAACTTATTATATGCCGAAAACGATCCAATATGTATAATATTGGATGGTGTGAGGCGCGTAGACAGTACCAATAGTTTACATATTGGATCCGTTTGAGGCTTATACGTGAAAAAATGCTGCATTTTATTTTTTGCGATATAATGTCGCTTTAAAAGCATTATGTTCTGAGGAATAAATGACACTATTGTATGTATGTGCCCAGGTACGCCGAATGAATTATTAATGTCATGACTTGCTTCATTATTAGAATTGTACAATAGTTTATTTTTCATATATCTGTGTCAATATCATATTATCATTATCAATTTTTAGTAGTAGTAGTAGTAGTATATCTTTATTTTCGTCTCATCAATGTATAATACAATATTACAGACATGTTTAAAATAAATTATCACACATAAAATATACATTGCCATTCTGGAAGAATTATAAGAGACGTTATAATAATGCTTTTTGATATACATAAATTATATCACGTGGTCGAGTGGTTACGGTCGCCGACTTGTATACCACTGTAACCTATCATCACTGATGGTCACGGGTTCGAGCCCCGCAGTTATTAGGTAAACTGCCCGTCGCTCAAATGGGCAACCGGTAGTGACGTTAAATAAACTTAAATTAAAAATAATAAAAGTAAGTTTTCACCTTTATTCAAATCTCATCTATTTGCGTACATGTATATAATGCAAACACACATTTATTGAGCTATATATACCCATAGATTAACTGTGTAAAATATTACAGACGGATCTGTAGTTCAGTGGTAACACTCTGGACTGGTAATCCAGGGATCGCAGGTTCGATCCCCCATCAGACCCTAATAAAATTAACAGTCTTTCAAATGGGACGTTAAACCGAGGTCTCGTGTCGGTGCTTTACACCGTGCACGTAAAAGAACCAGAGGAGACTCTGAAATGGGTCTCTGTCTGTATCATTGCACTATCCTCCAAAAATCTAAAATGACTAATCTATTCAGGAGGCATCGCTCAACGATAAATAAACGTAAAATGACACGTGTATAATATTAACATGAATGATATGATGCCCAATAAATACTGCATTAGTAATACAAATTTATTTTAGCTCGATTACGAAACAAGTTATTTCAACTTATATAAGTCACTCTCGAGACCTCATTCCTGATGGAATCCATCGCCACGAGGAAGAGAGAAGAGGCAATGTGGAATTTAAATGCCTTGCCTAAGGGCACAATCGTAACGGCTCCAGTGAGGCTCGAACTCCGGACCTTTCGCACCTGAAGCGAACACTGCGCTATCACGACTTCTACTATTGAAGAGACTCATTAATTGACCATATATTTTAAAACTCTAGTTTCTATTTCTAAACATCGTAGTTGTGCCAATATTTAACTTGAACATGGTGACAAGTGCAGTTCGTTGTTTATTTTCAAACTATTTGTTTTGGGTCAATATATAGCACATGTTGACATTAAGAGGACACCAAACATGTCTGGCTGTATATATGCCAACAGGTGTGGCTTTCATGGGTACCAACACATTTCATATGGTGACCCTCCATGCACCGACAGACACCATGGTAAAACCACCGACCTTCCACAATCCACCTGATAAGCAAACAGTCGACATCCCCAGATGGATTCGAACCTCCAGCAGCTAGGAGCAAATGAGGTCAACGACTGTAACTACTCTGCACGGAGGCCACCATGAATACAACACAATGCAATTGAGACTGGATAAAGTTTAAGTTTAAACTTTATTTAATTTTACAACCCACCTGTCCGATCTGGCGACCACCATACTATCTCACATACTTCTCCGAGAATCGAACCCGGTTTGGATTGGTGAGAGGGGAGCGCACTAACCGGACAGCCATACTGTTTACAAGGCAAATGTTGAGCATAGGACGGACGGAACCCAGTCACAAACTCACAATGCATCACCCTCATCCGTGGCTAGGTGAGATAATATAGCCAACAGACGGACGGAACCCAGTCACAATGCATCACCTTCATCCGTGGCTAGGTGAGCTAATATAACCAACGGACGGACGGAACCCAGTCACAATACATCACCCTCATCCGTGGCTAGGTGAGCTAATAGAACGGACGGACGGAACCCCAACGCACGGACGGAACCCAGTCACAATGCATCACCATCATCCGTGGCTAGGTGAGATAATAGAACCAATGGACGGACGGAACCCAGTCGCAATGCATCACCTTCATCCGTGGCTAGGTGAGCTAATAGAACGGAGGGACGGTACCCAGTCACAATGCATCACCCTCATCCGTGGCTAGGTGAGCTAATAGAACGGAGGGATGGTACCCAGTCACGATGCATCACCTTCATCCGTGGCTAGGTGAGATAATAGAACGGACGGACGGAACCCAGTCACGATGCCTCACCTTCATCCGTGGCTAGGTGAGCTAATAGTACCAACGGACGGACAGAACCCTGTCACAATGCATCATCCTCATCCGTGGCTAGGTGAGCTAATATAACCAACGGACGGACAGAACCTAGTCACAATGCACCATCCTCATCCGTGGCTAGGTGAGCTAATATAACCAATGGACGGACGGAACCCAGTCACAATGCACCACCTTCATCCGTGGCTAGGTGAGATAATAGAACGGACGGACGGAACCCAGTCGCAATGCAGCATCTTCATCCGTGGCTAGGTGAGCTAATAGAACCAATGGACGGACGGAACCCAGTCACAATGCACCACCTTCATCCGTGGCTACGTGAGCTAATAGAACGGACAGACGGAACCCAGTCACGATGCAGCACCTTCATCCGTGGCTATGTGAGCTAATATAACCAACGAACGGACGGAACCCAGTCACAATGCACCACCTTCATCCGTGGCTAGGTGAGATAATATAGCCAACAGACGGACGGAACCCAGTCACAATGCATCACCCTCATCCGTGGCTAGGTGAGATAATATAGCCAACGGACGGACGGAACCCAGTCACAATGCATCACCTTCATCCGTGGCTAGGTGAGCTAATATAACCAACGGACGGACGGAACCCAGTCACAATACATCACCCTCATCCGTGGCTAGGTGAGCTAATCGGACGGACGGAACCCCAACGCACGGACGGAACCCAGTCACAATGCATCACCATCATCCGTGGCTCGGTGAGATAATAGAACCAATGGACGGACGGAACCCAGTCGCAATGCATCACCTTCATCCGTGGCTAGGTGAGCTAATAGAACGGACGGACGGAACCCAGTCATGATGCCTCACCTTCATCCGTGGCTAGGTGAGCTAATATAACCAACGGACGGGCGGAACCCAGTCACAATGCATCACCCTCATCCATGGCTAGGTGAGCTAATATAACCAACGGACGGACGGAACCCTGTCACAATGCCTCACCCTCATCCGTGACTAGGTGAGCTAATATAACCAACGGACGGACGGAACCCTGTCACAATGCATCACCTTCATCCGTGGCTAGGTGAGCTAATATAACCAACGGACGGACGGAACCCTGTCACAATGCATCACCTTCATCCGTGACTAGGTGAGCTAATATAACCAACGGACGGACGGAACCCTGTCACAATGCATCACCCTCATCCGTGGCTAGGTGAGCTAATATAATCAACGGACAGACGGAACCCAAGTCACAATGCATCACCCTCATCCGTGGCTAGGTAAGCTAATATAACGGACGGACGGACGGAACCCAGTCACAATGCACCACCTTCATCCGTGGCTAGGTAAGCTAATATAACAGATGGACGGACGGAACCCAGTCACAATGCATCACCTTCATCCGTGGCTAGGTGAGATAATAGAACCAACGGACGGACGGAACCCAGTCACAATGCATCACCTTCATCCGTGGCTAGGTGAGCTAATAGAATGGACGGACGGACGGAACCCAGTCACAATGCATCACCCTCATCCGTGGCTCGGTGAGCTAATAGAAGGACGGACGGACGGAACCCAGTCACAATGCATAACCTTCATCCGTGGCTAGGTGAGCTAATCTAACCAACGGACGGACGGAACCCAGTCACAATGCATCACCCTCATCCGTGGCTAGGTGAGCTAATCTAACCAACGGACGGGCGGAACCCAGTCACAATGCATCACCTTCATCCGTGGCTAGGTGAGCTAATATAACCAACGGACGGACGGAACCCAGTCACAATGCATCACCTTCATCCGTGGCTAGGTGAGCTAATATAACCAACGGACGGACGGAACCCAGTCACGATGCATCACCTTCATCCGTGGCTAGGTGAGCTAATATAACCAACGTACGGACGGAACCCAGTCACGATGCATCACCTTCATCCGTGGCTAGGTGACCTAATATAACCAACGGATGGGCGGAACCCAGTCACAATGCATCACCTTCATCCATGGCTAGGTGAGCTAATATAACCAACGGACGGACGGAACCCAGTCACAATGCATCACCCTATCCGTGGCTAGGTGAGCTAATAGAACGGACGGACGGAACCCAGTCACAATGCATCACCTTCATCCGTGGCTAGGTGAGCTAATAGAACGGACGGAACCCAGTCACAATGCATCACCTTCATCCGTGGCTAGGTGAGATAATCTAACCAACGGACGGACGGAACCCAGTCACGATGCATCACCTTCATCCGTGGCTAGGTGAGCTAATATAACCAACGTACGGACGGAACCCAGTCACGATGCATCACCTTCATCCGTGGCTAGGTGAGCTAATATAACCAACAGAAGGACGGAACCCAGTCACGATGCATCACCTTCATCCGTGGCTAGGTGAGCTAATATAACCAACGTACGGACGGAACCCAGTCACGATGCATCACCTTCATCCGTGGCTAGGTGACCTAATATAACCAACGGATGGGCGGAACCCAGTCACAATGCATCACCTTCATCCGTGGCTAGGTGAGCTAATATAACCAACGGACGGACGGAACCCAGTCACAATGCATCACCCTATCCGTGGCTAGGTGAGCTAATAGAACGGACGGACGGAGCCCAGTCACAATGCATCACCTTCATCCGTGGCTAGGTGAGCTAATATAACCAACGGACGGACGGAACCCAGTCACAATGCATCACCCTCATCCGTGGCTAGGTGAGCTAATATAACCAACGGACGGACGGAACCCTGTCGCAATGCATCACCCTCATCCGTGGCTCGGTGAGCTAATATAACCAACGGACGGACGGAACCCTGTCACAATGCATCACCCTCATCCCTGGCTAGGTGAGCTAATATAACCAACGGACAGACGGAACCCTGTCACAATGCACCACCCTCATCCGTGGCTAGGTGAGCTAATATAATCAACGGACAGACGGAACCCTGTCACAATGCATCACCCTCATCCATGGCTAGGTGAGCTAATATAATCAACGGACAGACGAACCCAATCACAATGCCTCACCTTCATCCGTGGCTAGGTGAGCTAATATAACCAACGGACGGGCGGAACCCAGTCACAATGCATCACCCTCATCCATGGCTAGGTGAGCTAATATAACCAACGGACGGACGGAACCCTGTCACAATGCATCACCCTCATCCGTGACTAGGTGAGCTAATATAACCAACGGACGGACGGAACCCTGTCACAATGCATCACCCTCATCCGTGGCTAGGTGAGCTAATATAATCAACGGACAGACGGAACCCAAGTCACAATGCATCACCCTCATCCGTGGCTAGGTAAGCTAATATAACGGACGGACAGAACCCAGTCACAATGCACCACCTTCATCCGTGGCTAGGTAAGCTAATATAATGGATGGACGGACGGAACCCAGTCACAATGCACCACCTTCATCCGTGGCTAGGTGAGCTAATATAACCAACGGACGGACGGAACCCAGTCACGATGCATCACCTTCATCCGTGGCTAGGTGAGCTAATATAACCAACGGACGGACGGAACCCAGTCACGATGCATCACCTTCATCCGTGACTAGGTGAGCTAATATAACCAACGGACGGACGGAACCCAGTCACAATGCATCACCCTCATCCGTGGCTAGGTGAGCTAATAGAACGGACGGACGGAACCCAACGCACGGACGGAACCCAGTCACAATGCATCACCTTCATCCGTGGCTAGGTGAGATAATAGAACCAACGGACGGACGGAACCCAGTCACAATGCATCACCTTCATCCGTGGCTAGGTGAGCTAATAGAACGGACGGACGGAACCCAGTCACGATGCATCACCTTCATCCGTGGCTAGGTGAGCTAATATAACCAACGGACGGGCGGAACCCAGTCACAATGCATCACCCTCATCCGTGGCTAGGTGAGCTAATATAACCAACGGACGGACGGAACCCTGTCACAATGCATCACCCTCATCCGTGGCTAGGTGAGCTAATATAACCAACGGACGGACGGAACCCAGTCACAATGCATCACCTTCATCCGTGGCTAGGTGAGCTAATATAACCAACGGACGGACGGAACCCTGTCACAATGCATCACCCTCATCCGTGGCTAGGTGAGCTAATATAACCAACGGACGGACGGAACCCAGTCACAATGCATCACCTTCATCCGTGGCTAGGTGAGCTAATATAACCAACGGACGGACGGAACCCAGTCACAATGCATCACCTTCATCCGTGGCTAGGTAAGCTAATATAACAGATGGACGGACGGAACCCAGTCACAATGCATCACCTTCATCCGTGGCTAGGTGAGCTAATATAACCAACGGACGGACGGAACCCAGTCATGATGCATCACCTTCATCCGTGGCTAGGTGATCTAATATAACCAACGAACGGACGGAACCCAGTCACAATGCATCACCTTCATCCGTGGCTAGGTGAGCTAATAGAACGGAGGGACGGTACCCAGTCACAATGCATCACCCTCATCCGTGGCTAGGTGAGCTAATAGAACGGAGGGACGGTACCCAGTCACGATGCATCACCTTCATCCGTGGCTAGGTGAGATAATAGAACCAACAGACGGATGGAACCCAGTCACAATGCATCACCTTCATCCGTGGCTAGGTGAGATAATAGAACGGACGGACGGAACCCAGTCACAATGCATCACCTTCATCCGTGGCTAGGTGAGATAATAGAACGGACGGACGGACGGAACCCAGTCACAATGCATCACCTTCATCCGTGGCTAATAGAATGGACGGACGGACGGAACCCAGTCACAATGCATCACCCTCATCCGTGGCTCGGTGAGCTAATAGAATGGACGGACGGACGGAACCCAGTCACAATGCATAACCTTCATCCGTGGCTAGGTGAGCTAATCTAACCAACGGGCGGACGGAACCCAGTCACAATGTATCACCCTCATCCGTGGCTAGGTGAGCTAATCTAACCAACGGACGGGCGGAACCCAGTCACAATGCATCATCTTCATCCGTGGCTAGGTGAGCTAATAGAACCAATGGATGGACGGAACCCAGTCACAATGCATCACCTTCATCCGTGGCTAGGTGAGCTAATAGAACGGACGGACGGAACCCAGTCACAATGCATCACCTTCATCCGTGGCTAGGTGAGCTAATATAACCAACGGACGGACGGAACCCAGTCACAATGCATCACCTTCATCCGTGGCTAGGTGAGCTAATAGAACGGACGGACGGAACCCAGTCACGATGCCTCACCTTCATCCGTGGCTAGGTGAGCTAATATAACCAACGGACGGGCGGAACCCAGTCACAATGCATCACCTTCATCCGTGGCTAGGTGAGCTAATAGAACGGACGGACGGAACCCAGTCACGATGCCTCACCTTCATCCGTGGCTAGGTGAGCTAATATAACCAACGGACGGGCGGAACCCAGTCACAATGCATCACCCTCATCCATGGCTAGGTGAGCTAATATAACCAACGGACGGACGGAACCCTGTCACAATGCATCACCCTCATCCGTGACTAGGTGAGCTAATATAACCAACGGACGGACGGAACCCTGTCACAATGCATCACCTTCATCCGTGGCTAGGTGAGCTAATATAACCAACGGACGGACGGAACCCTGTCACAATGCATCACCCTCATCCGTGACTAGGTGAGCTAATATAACCAACGGACGGACGGAACCCTGTCACAATGCATCACCCTCATCCGTGGCTAGGTGAGCTAATATAATCAACGGACAGACGGAACCCAAGTCACAATGCATCACCCTCATCCGTGGCTAGGTAAGCTAATATAACGGACGGACGGACGGAACCCAGTCACAATGCACCACCTTCATCCGTGGCTAGGTAAGCTAATATAACAGATGGACGGACGGAACCCAGTCACAATGCATCACCTTCATCCATGGCTAGGTGAGCTAATATAACCAACGGACGGACGGAACCCAGTCATGATGCATCACCTTCATCCGTGGCTAGGTGATCTAATATAACCAACGAACGGACGGAACCCAGTCACAATGCATCACCTTCATCCGTGGCTAGGTGAGCTAATAGAACGGAGGGACGGTACCCAGTCACAATGCATCACCCTCATCCGTGGCTAGGTGAGCTAATAGAACGGAGGGACGGTACCCAGTCACGATGCATCACCTTCATCCGTGGCTAGGTGAGATAATAGAACCAACAGACGGATGGAACCCAGTCACAATGCATCACCTTCATCCGTGGCTAGGTGAGATAATAGAACGGACGGACGGAACCCAGTCACAATGCATCACCTTCATCCGTGGCTAGGTGAGATAATAGAACGGACGGACGGACGGAACCCAGTCACAATGCATCACCTTCATCCGTGGCTAGGTGAGCTAATAGAATGGACGGACGGACGGAACCCAGTCACAATGCATCACCCTCATCCGTGGCTCGGTGAGCTAATAGAATGGACGGACGGACGGAACCCAGTCACAATGCATAACCTTCATCCGTGGCTAGGTGAGCTAATCTAACCAACGGGCGGACGGAACCCAGTCACAATGTATCACCCTCATCCGTGGCTAGGTGAGCTAATCTAACCAACGGACGGGCGGAACCCAGTCACAATGCATCATCTTCATCCGTGGCTAGGTGAGCTAATAGAACCAATGGATGGACGGAACCCAGTCACAATGCATCACCTTCATCCGTGGCTAGGTGAGCTAATAGAACGGACGGAACCCAGTCACAATGCATCACCTTCATCCGTGGCTAGGTGAGATAATCTAACCAACGGACGGACGGAACCCAGTCACGATGCATCACCTTCATCCGTGGCTAGGTGAGCTAATATAACCAACGTACGGACGGAACCCAGTCACGATGCATCACCTTCATCCGTGGCTAGGTGAGCTAATATAACCAACAGAAGGACGGAACCCAGTCACGATGCATCACCTTCATCCGTGGCTAGGTGAGCTAATATAACCAACGTACGGACGGAACCCAGTCACGATGCATCACCTTCATCCGTGGCTAGGTGACCTAATATAACCAACGGATGGGCGGAACCCAGTCACAATGCATCACCTTCATCCATGGCTAGGTGAGCTAATATAACCAACGGACGGACGGAACCCAGTCACAATGCATCACCCTATCCGTGGCTAGGTGAGCTAATAGAACGGACGGACGGAGCCCAGTCACAATGCATCACCTTCATCCGTGGCTAGGTGAGCTAATATAACCAACGGACGGACGGAACCCAGTCACAATGCATCACCCTCATCCGTGGCTAGGTGAGCTAATATAACCAACGGACGGACGGAACCCTGTCGCAATGCATCACCCTCATCCGTGGCTCGGTGAGCTAATATAACCAACGGACGGACGGAACCCTGTCACAATGCATCACCCTCATCCCTGGCTAGGTGAGCTAATATAACCAACGGACAGACGGAACCCTGTCACAATGCACCACCCTCATCCGTGGCTAGGTGAGCTAATATAATCAACGGACAGACGGAACCCTGTCACAATGCATCACCCTCATCCATGGCTAGGTGAGCTAATATAATCAACGGACAGACGAACCCAATCACAATGCCTCACCTTCATCCGTGGCTAGGTGAGCTAATATAACCAACGGACGGGCGGAACCCAGTCACAATGCATCACCCTCATCCATGGCTAGGTGAGCTAATATAACCAACGGACGGACGGAACCCTGTCACAATGCATCACCCTCATCCGTGACTAGGTGAGCTAATATAACCAACGGACGGACGGAACCCTGTCACAATGCATCACCCTCATCCGTGGCTAGGTGAGCTAATATAATCAACGGACAGACGGAACCCAAGTCACAATGCATCACCCTCATCCGTGGCTAGGTAAGCTAATATAACGGACGGACGGACAGAACCCAGTCACAATGCACCACCTTCATCCGTGGCTAGGTAAGCTAATATAATGGATGGACGGACGGAACCCAGTCACAATGCACCACCTTCATCCGTGGCTAGGTGAGATAATCTAACCAACGAACGGACGGAACCCAGTCACGATGCATCACCTTCATCCGTGACTAGGTGAGCTAATATAACCAACGGACGGGCGGAACCCAGTCACGATGCATCACCTTCATCCGTGACTAGGTGAGCTAATATAACCAACGGACGGACGGAACCCAGTCACAATACATCACCCTCATCCGTGGCTAGGTGAGCTAATAGAACGGACGGACGGAACCCCAACGCACGGACGGAACCCAGTCACAATGCATCACCATCATCCGTGGCTAGGTGAGATAATAGAACCAATGGACGGACGGAACCCAGTCGCAATGCATCACCTTCATCCGTGGCTAGGTGAGCTAATAGAACGGACGGACGGAACCCAGTCACGATGCCTCACCTTCATCCGTGGCTAGGTGAGCTAATATAACCAACGGACGGGCGGAACCCAGTCACAATGCATCACCCTCATCCATGGCTAGGTGAGCTAATATAACCAACGGACGGACGGAACCCTGTCACAATGCATCACCCTCATCCGTGACTAGGTGAGCTAATATAACCAACGGACGGACGGAACCCTGTCACAATGCATCACCTTCATCCGTGGCTAGGTGAGCTAATATAACCAACGGACGGACGGAACCCTGTCACAATGCATCACCCTCATCCGTGGCTAGGTGAGCTAATATAACCAACGGACGGACGGAACCCTGTCACAATGCATCACCCTCATCCGTGGCTAGGTGAGCTAATATAATCAACGGACAGACGGAACCCAGTCACAATGCATCACCCTCATCCGTGGCTAGGTAAGCTAATATAACGGACGGACGGAACCCAGTCACAATGCACCACCTTCATCCGTGGCTAGGTAAGCTAATATAACAGATGGACGGACGGAACCCAGTCACAATGCATCACCTTCATCCATGGCTAGGTGAGCTAATATAACCAACGGACGGACGGAACCCAGTCATGATGCATCACCTTCATCCGTGGCTAGGTGATCTAATATAACCAACGAACGGACGGAACCCAGTCACAATGCATCACCTTCATCCGTGGCTAGGTGAGCTAATAGAACGGAGGGACGGTACCCAGTCACAATGCATCACCCTCATCCGTGGCTAGGTGAGCTAATAGAACGGAGGGACGGTACCCAGTCACGATGCATCACCTTCATCCGTGGCTAGGTGAGATAATAGAACCAACAGACGGATGGAACCCAGTCACAATGCATCACCTTCATCCGTGGCTAGGTGAGATAATAGAACGGACGGACGGAACCCAGTCACAATGCATCACCTTCATCCGTGGCTAGGTGAGATAATAGAACGGACGGACGGACGGAACCCAGTCACAATGCATCACCTTCATCCGTGGCTAGGTGAGCTAATAGAATGGACGGACGGACGGAACCCAGTCACAATGCATCACCCTCATCCGTGGCTCGGTGAGCTAATAGAATGGACGGACGGACGGAACCCAGTCACAATGCATAACCTTCATCCGTGGCTAGGTGAGCTAATCTAACCAACGGGCGGACGGAACCCAGTCACAATGTATCACCCTCATCCGTGGCTAGGTGAGCTAATCTAACCAACGGACGGGCGGAACCCAGTCACAATGCATCATCTTCATCCGTGGCTAGGTGAGCTAATAGAACCAATGGATGGACGGAACCCAGTCACAATGCATCACCTTCATCCGTGGCTAGGTGAGCTAATAGAACGGACGGAACCCAGTCACAATGCATCACCTTCATCCGTGGCTAGGTGAGATAATCTAACCAACGGATGGACGGAACCCCGTCACGATGCATCACCTTCATCCGTGGCTAGGTGAGCTAATATAACCAACGTACGGACGGAACCCAGTCACGATGCATCACCTTCATCCGTGGCTAGGTGAGCTAATATAACCAACAGAAGGACGGAACCCAGTCACGATGCATCACCTTCATCCGTGGCTAGGTGAGCTAATATAACCAACGTACGGACGGAACCCAGTCACGATGCATCACCTTCATCCGTGGCTAGGTGACCTAATATAACCAACGGATGGGCGGAACCCAGTCACAATGCATCACCTTCATCCGTGGCTAGGTGAGCTAATATAACCAACGGACGGACGGAACCCAGTCACAATGCATCACCCTATCCGTGGCTAGGTGAGCTAATAGAACGGACGGACGGAGCCCAGTCACAATGCATCACCTTCATCCGTGGCTAGGTGAGCTAATATAACCAACGGACGGACGGAACCCAGTCACAATGCATCACCCTCATCCGTGGCTAGGTGAGCTAATATAACCAACGGACGGACGGAACCCTGTCGCAATGCATCACCCTCATCCGTGGCTCGGTGAGCTAATATAACCAACGGACGGACGGAACCCTGTCACAATGCATCACCCTCATCCCTGGCTAGGTGAGCTAATATAACCAACGGACGGACGGAACCCTGTCACAATGCACCACCCTCATCCGTGGCTAGGTGAGCTAATATAATCAACGGACAGACGGAACCCTGTCACAATGCATCACCCTCATCCATGGCTAGGTGAGCTAATATAATCAACGGACAGACGAACCCAATCACAATGCCTCACCTTCATCCGTGGCTAGGTGAGCTAATATAACCAACGGACGGACGGAACCCAGTCACAATGCATCACCCTCATCCGTGGCTAGGTGAGCTAATATAACCAACGGACGGACGGAACCCTGTCACAATGCATCACCCTCATCCGTGACTAGGTGAGCTAATATAACCAACGGACGGACGGAACCCTGTCACAATGCATCACCCTCATCCGTGGCTAGGTAAGCTAATATAACGGACGGACGGACAGAACCCAGTCACAATGCACCACCTTCATCCGTGGCTAGGTAAGCTAATATAATGGATGGACGGACGGAACCCAGTCACAATGCACCACCTTCATCCGTGACTAGGTGAGCTAATATAACCAACGGACGGGCGGAACCCAGTCACGATGCATCACCTTCATCCGTGACTAGGTGAGCTAATATAACCAACGGATGGGCGGAACCCTGTCACGATACATCACCTTCATCCGTGGCTAGGTGAGATAATCTAACCAACGGACGGACGGAACCCAGTCACGATGCATCACCTTCATCCGTGACTAGGTGAGCTAATATAACCAACGGACGGGCGGAACCCAGTCACGATGCATCACCTTCATCCGTGACTAGGTGAGCTAATATAACCAACGGATGGGCGGAACCCTGTCACGATACATCACCTTCATCCGTGGCTAGGTGAGATAATATAACCAACGGACGGACGGAACCCAGTCACAATGCATCACCTTCATCCGTGGCTAGGTGAGCTAATGGTACCAACGGACGGACGGAACCCAGTCACAATGCATCACCTTCATCCGTGGCTAGGTGGGCTAATGGTACCAACGGACGGAAGGAACCCAGTCACAATGCATCACCTTCATCCGTAGCTAGGTGAGCTAATATAACAAACAGACGGAGGGAACCCAGTCACAATGCACCACCTTCATCCGTGGCTAGGTGAGATAATATAGCCAACAGACGGACGGAACCCAGTCACAATGCATCACCCTCATCCGTGACTAGGTGAGCTAATATAACCAACG
>JABXNX010000689.1:0-14843 GCA_014843695.1 Archivesica marissinica
GCTGGGGTAGTACCTCTATGGAGCTGGGGTAGTACCTCTATGGAGCTGGGGTAGTACCTCTATGGAGCTGGGGTAGTACCTCTATGGAGCTGGGGTAGTACCTCTATGGAGCTGGGGTAGTACCTCTATGGAGCTGGGGTAGTACCTCTATGGAGCTGGGGTAGTACCTCTATGGAGCTGGGGTAGTACATCTATGGAGCTGGGGTAGTACCTCTATGAGCTGGGGTGTTTCTATGGAGCTGGGTAGTACCTCTATGGAGCTGGGGTAGTATATCTATGGAGCTGGGGTAGTATATATATGGAGCTGGGGTAGTATATCTATGGAGCTGGGTAGTACCTCTATGGAGCTGGGGTAGTACCTCTATGGAGCTGGGGTAGTACCTCTATGCAGCTGGGTAGTACATCTATGGAGCTGGGGTAGTACCTCTATGGAGCTGGGGTAGTACCTCTATGGGGCTGGGGTAGTACCTCTATGGGGCTGGGGTAGTATATCTATGGAGCTGGGGTAGTACCTCTATGGGGCTTGAGTAGTATCTCTATGGAGCTGGGGTAGTATCTCTATGGGGCTGGGGTAGTACCTCTATGGAGCTGGGGTAGTACATCTATGGAGCTGTGGTAGTACCTCTATGGAGCTAGGGTAGTACCTCTATGGAGCTGGGGTAGTACATCTATAGAGCTGGGGCAGTACCTCTATGGGGCTGGAGTAGTACATCTATAGAGCTGGGGCAGTACCTCTATGGGGCTGGGGTAGTACATCTATAGAGCTGGGGTAGTACATCTATGGAGCTGGGGTAGTACCTCTATGGGGCTGGGGTAGTACCTCTATAGAGCTGGGGTAGTACCTCTATGGGGCTGGGGTAGTATCTCTATGGAGCTGGGATAGTATCTCTATGGGGCTGGGGTAGTACCTCTATGGAGCTGGGGTAGTACCTCTATGGAGCTAGGGTAGTACCTCTATGGAGCTGGGGTAGTACCTCTATGGAGCTGGGGTAGTATCTCTATGGGGCTGGGGTAGTACCTCTATGGAGCTGGGGTAGTACATCTATGGAGCTGGGGTAGTACCTCTATGGAGCTGGGGTAGTACCTCTATGGAGCTGGGGTAGTACATCTATGGAGCTGGGGTAGTACATCTATGGAGCTGGGGTAGTACATCTATGGGGCTGGGGTAGTACCTCTATGGAGCTGGGGTAGTACATCTATGGAGCTGGGTAGTACCTCTATGGAGCTGGGGTAGTACCTCTATGGAGCTGGGGTAGTACCTCTATGGGCTGGGGTAGTACCTCTATGGGGCTGGGGTAGTACCTCTATGGAGCTGGGGTAGTACCTCTATGGAGCTGGGTAGTACCTCTATGGAGCTGGGGTAGTACTCTATGGAGCTGGGGTAGTACCTCTATGGAGCTGGGGTAGTACTCTATGGAGCTGGGGTAGTACCTCTATGGAGCTGGGGTAGTATATCTATGGAGCTGGGGTAGTACCTCTATGGAGCTGGGGTAGTACCTCTATGGAGCTGGGGTAGTACCTCTATGGAGCTGGGGTAGTACCTCTATGGGGCTGGGGTAGTACCTCTATGGAGCTGGGGTAGTACCTCTATGGGGCTGGGGTAGTACCTCTATGGAGCTGGGGTAGTACCTCTATGGGGCTGGGGTAGTACATCTATGGGGCTGGGGTAGTATATCTATGGAGCTAGGGTAGTACCTCTATGGGGCTGGGGTAGTACATCTATGGAGCTGGGGTAGTACCCCTATGGGGCTGGGGTAGTACATCTATGGAGCTGGGGTAGTACCTCTATGGAGCTGAGGTAGTACATCTATGGAGCTGGGGTAGTACATCTATGGGGCTTGGGTAGTACATCTATAGAGCTGGGGTAGTACCTCTATGGGGATGGGGTAGAACTTTTAAATAGATGGGGTACTACCTCTATGGAGCTGGGGCAACAACACCTCTATGGAGCTAGGGTAGCAATTATCGTACTTTATTTGACAACTTTTGAAATGTCACTCGGTAAATGGTTGCAGAGTTATGGTTGTTGAATTTATGCAGATTATAAATGTTGAGTACACTTTAATTCTAGATTCTCCCCTGGCATCACATTTACAGGAGAATAGATGATTTCTTTGCATAATTTGAATGACAAATGATCGATCGCAGTTTTCTATCAAATAGCATACTTTAGATAAATTAGTTACTTGATGTAGTTGAGGCTTTGGAAATTCACTTGGGCAAGAATAGGTGCTGAAAGAGTACATTGTCATCAGGCAATATAGGCCAGGCCCTATGCTTCAATCAAAGCTTCTAAAGATCTACAAATAAACTTGATGAAGTTAACACCAAGAAAATGTTCAGGCCAGACTTAGTCAACAAGCCACCAACATAACATAGCTCATGTGTTTAAACCATTTATGTCATTTTTCTATAGTAAGTCAATGGGAGCTTTTGGTAGCTATAGCAACCAAATCTGTAAACTGACATTCATAATAATTTCATAAATGAGAATAACACAATGCCTTCAATATCCAAGCTAAATCTCAGCATCATAGCACAAAAGATTAATGACATTTTTTGCATCATTTTTCACAAATTAACCCCACCCACTCAAAGAGCATTTATAATCCCACGGGATTGATTTTAGCTGTTTTGTACATGCCTGTATGCTTCCTGAAAGCTATCATCTAAATCCGTCCATCTGTTCTGGGGAAGAAATCATTGTTGCATTGACAAATTGGCGGGAGATTTCTCTGAGGGCGGCGTGTCCTTTAACTCTTTGCATGCTGGGTAATATAAAGGCTATGAATAGCTTAAATAATTGCAGCAGACGACATTTCGTGTGTTTTTCTTATTTGTAACTGAAAAGTCTGGAAATATGTTATGGAATGTCATGGAAATGTTACTGTTATTTTCACCGCTAGCGTGCAAAGGGCTAAATCAAATAGTTCAGATCGCAATTCGGAATTTGCAGCAGACATAAAATATGGGTTACATTGTTATTAATGTTTACCTCATTAATAAAATGTATAGGAAGAAATTGACATTTCATTAGCCAAATGATCTACTTCGTCCTGGATGTAAGGGGTTGAAACGGGTGTATTAATATTCTGATATAAAAGATACAAAGGTATATCTTGTTTTCAATCTCAGTAGAATAGTGGAAAGGAACTACAGGAAAGTGTCACAGCATATTGACTATATGATGGTATTTGTGTGATCCGGAGAACTTTGAACAAGACATCTAACCCACATTGCTTTGTATGGTTACTTAAAAATAACATATATTAACCCTTTCCTTCATAAGGATTTAAGTTAATATGCTATTATATCTCCATACAAATGACAGTCATGTCGCCATATCTATCCCACCTCCATAGATATTACTGGGACTACAGATTCTGGCCTTTATTATGAACATTGGTTTGGCTACTACATTGTTAATGTATGTCGTATTGGTAATGGTGTCAAGAGGTGCTTCTATGAGGGAAAGGGTTAAGAATTCATTTTCTTGTGTGCTTTCCAATGAATGATTGAGTTTTCTCTATGAAAGAAAATGCTACCAGTATCTTTCACCATTTTCGAACAGAAATCAAATCCCATATCCTCTAGGTGTCGGCTGTATCCACCCAGTACAAGGGTGCCTATTGGCTTCAACAAGCGGTTTCACATTCACGAATATTAAATCAGGGTTCATTCTAGGTCCGAATTTTTGGGAGAAGTGAGAAAGAGCATGATCGCATCCTTAAATGGTGTTCTTTAATATACTTCTGCAAAATAGGGTTAAAATGCACAGTATTAAATACAACATTTGAATAGAAGGAGTGCTTTATAATGGGCCAGTGTATCTTACTAGACAAAATTTTGTTTGAAAATCGTAAAAACCAAAAAGGAGAAGTGGGGCCCCCCAGAGGGCGAATTCAGTGTCTCTAGGGCGACAATTTTGCCCACATCGCCCTCTAGAATGATCCCTGATTAAATGAATAAAAACTCTTGAGAAAAACATGATAATATAGAATGGAGACATTTGGTATAATTATATAACATCGAAATTAAACACTTCTTGTCCTAAGACTGTTTTACGACAGTTCCTGTCATACAGGACCTTTCATCCACCATTCCCGACATCAGTCTAACACACCAGACTGGACGTACCTACCAACACCGATATCGCTACCAAGTTTGATGACTCGCTGCGCATGTGATACGGGTCTCAGATCGCCATTAGTGGAACGAAATTGTTTTTTTAAGACAGATGAACAGAGCAACATGAAAACAACATGACACCCCAGAGAGTGTTGCTGGAGAGATCTGAGAACAATTCAAAAACTTCTAACTTACCGTCCGGGTTGTGTTTAACTTCATCTAGATCCTCGTAGTTATATCTGATTGTATTATAAATGTTCTTTATGCGTCCAAACGTTGCTGAATTCATTGTGTCCTAACACAAACTTGTGGAATACCTATAAATGCTAGAATTCAGTTTCCTTGGAATTTATCCATTTTCACGTGCAGCGTGTTCTAATCAATTTGTAGGAAAATGAACTTGCAATCCAGTTTTACTGTTTTATAGTTTTCATCACATATACACGTTTTCATCACATATACACATTTTCATCACATATACATGTTTTCATTTGATCGATTTCACTGTAAAATGTTTTTACATGAACACATTTCACTGTAAATGTAGTTTGTAACATAATCCATTTTCAAAATCTCTCAGCCTAGCTGTTCTAAGACAAAATTGGAAATTATCGAACTTTTCACCAGTTAATGCTTGCCCATTTTATGTCCAACCCATTGCATGCTAGCGGCAGATAAAATCACTTTTGCAAGCAGCATACTGGCTCTATGCTGTTTGTTATTCGGATAATGGAGCTAAAACACTTGGCTGAATAGCAAACAACATAGATCCTGATCAGACGCGGCATTATGCTGCGGGCTGATCTGGATCTATGTTGTTTGCAAATGTGATTTTATTTTACCCAGCACGCAAATGGTTAAAAGCTTCACTCTATGCAATCCGCTACAATACGATACAAGCCTTACAGCAAATCGATACAGCGCTGTACTAGATTACACACAGTGATCTCTATAATACACAAATAATTATGAATAACTTATATTAAATTATACTGTGAGAGTTATCTTAATATTATTATCCATATAATTATATACATGTATTAATTATTATGCTTCAGATAAACCGAACTTGAAATGTCCAAAATATTATCAACGTATTTACAAAACAAAGCCTTCGCGATAATCTGGCCGTATCAAGATATTCCATTATTCAACAACAGGTCAGTCAAGATTAATTGAAATTTATTTACATTTAGGAGGGTAAATCAAAATGTATCAGGAAAATACTTGTACATTAGGCCTATTTGTTTTTTCTTTGATAATGTTCACACTTCACAGTTAAATATAAATGATCTCTACACAGTTGATTAAGAAATTAACAAATAACATGTTTTGATAAATGATGAATTCATCGTTGTCATGACAATGTCCTTAGACATCAACCAGGGCACTTTTACAGCAGAATATTCTCTTTTTCGTCAACATTTAGTTTGAAATTAAAAACAAACAAACCAAATCCCTTTATTTTTATAATAATAATACTTGTATATATCTTCAGACTTCACATTACAAACCAAATCATGAGCCACCTGTATGACCTTCATGTTTCCCCCAGGTAGAAAAAAGGGCATTTTTATTGTTGCCTGTACTCAAAAGGGCTGAATTGATATGGTCGTCTTTATGTTATGAGTATGAAACATTTTGAGGACAATTTTGCGTATTACAATTCAAAATATTTTATAGTTCGTGACAATGGTGTGGTTTCCGAGATAATTATTTAAGCAAACATGTAAGCCAGAAAATTAAAACAATAATAATTAGGGATGGCAACGAATAGCGATTATACTATTCGAATATTTGATCGGAAAGGTATTCGAATATAGGTATTCGAATATTCGATAGAATTCTATCAAAAACTCAAAATCACTCAAACTTTTATAAAAATTGCCAAACTAACCTTATTTCTGTTTTACGCGTAAACGTCATCTTCTTCAAATTATTATTCAGATTGATATTGTACCCGAATATGTTAAATCTTTGCATAGATTACACCTAGCAGTTTTCTTATTCTCAGAGCGAGTCAAAAATGTGTGACTGAGCGGGTGGTATTTTTGAGGACAATATAATATATAAAAAAAATTTTTTCAGATATTCGAATACTTTAGTAGTATTCAGATATTCGGACGTTCGAGCGAATATTCGAATATTCGTTGCCGACCGGTGCAATGGGACAATCCATATGCTGTGATATGCACAATAACCAGTAAACAAAAAACATGAGACTATAAGGACAAATTGGGGACTATTTGAATCAATTAAAGATGAGATTGCACACAGGGGACAATATATCTGTGACTTCACTATTAAGAACTCGTAACTGGACACCACATGCTGATAATCTCCTACATTTGTTTTTACAACAATGACTCAAACGGAAATTGTGGCATAAATGTGCGAAAATTGACTGATTGGCATGTATCATGATTACCTGTCAGATTGGTTTAAGCATATTTTATTGACTCTTCAATATACATAATCAGCAGTCTCTTGATTTATTTACATTTTGAATTTCTATCAAATCAACATAAAAGACTACGACAATTAACGTACATGCCTGCTAGGCCCCATTACATTGGCAGGAAAGATATGACCCAGTCAACTAAAAACACAGTAATATATCTTGAGCAAAGGCAATGTTGCCCCTAGGCATAAGTGGTCATTTCACAGCATATTGATCGTAAACCTGTGTATTCCAGATTATAGTATCAGCCTAACACAGGATTGGTGGTTGTTGGGGGATTTCAGGCAATATTGCAATACTTATCATCGGATTTCAGACAATATTGCAATACTTATCATCAAGTTTTATTGAGAATTTAGGCACATGAGGGCGGGCATTTTCGGAATTTTGGGCACAAGGGCGGCCTCAAAAACGGGCAGGGCGCCCTCTTAATCCTGCTTAGGGGAAACACTACTTCATGTATATCAAGGTCACTCAGCATACACGGCATGACCGTTTCATCTTTCCAAACATATTAACATCTGACCCGTGTATACGATGGACATAGAAATGGGTAGGATAGTGGGGCTCAAAAGGTCCCATTATTTTATGAAGTATGCATTTTCAAAAATGTTTTAAAATTAATGCAGTCAAGTCAAAATTAGAAATTAAATAATTTGCAAACACAATTATATTAAAATCCGAAAACGAGACTATATGTAACATATTGGATCGGTTTGAGGCTTATATCTTAGGTAAAACACACACATAACATGATCCTACTATTGAAAATTGTTACCGTAATATCATACAGGTAAGCCTAGGATTTAATACAATACTCTGGCCTTTTAACAGCAGTCCAATATTAATAATAATGGACTGCACATACAAAGGTATGACGTCACGACAGTGTTTTATATGCATAAAAAGGGCATTGACAACATCCAATTATCCTGGGATGCATGAGAAATGAAATATGCTATACTTTTTCCAAATTAAATCAGGGAGGATACCCTCAGACATATGGGCTCTACCAATATTAAAAATACATATACGCCCTTACATATATATTCTGGCACTATAGGATATACAATTTTTATCTCAGCGATTGAGAAATTGCTTAACCCATTTCATTCTGGATACATTTAACGGCTTTTGCAAACAACATAGATCCAGATCAGCCGCAGCGTGACGCTGCGTGCTGATCAGGATCTATGTTGTTTGCTACATAGCTAAGTATCTTAGCAAGACCATCTGAATAGCAAACAGCATAGAGCCTGATCAAACGGCATGTTCCGTGGCAGCTGATCTGGCTCTATGTTCTTTGCAAATACTGTTTGAACGGTATCCAGAATCAAATGGGTTCATATTAGACTAATCAGCCTCAATTCCTCATGGAATCCATTGAAACGTGGAAAAGTGTAATGTGGATTTAAATTTATCACATAACTTTGCTTATATTCATTTTCACATATTTTCTTGTATGTATTATTATTATTATATACCAAACTTATATAGCGCTCTTTTCATCTAAAAATAAAACGTTCAAACGCGCTTTACAGCCTAAAATATCACATATATTGATAAAAACTTCCACATACAATGAGATAAAACAAGACAAAATTAGCAAACACAATTACAATGGATTCTAAATATGTTAAAATAAAATATTAGGATCTAAAATTATAACAATTAAAATATAGGTAATAATTAAATAAAATGTGTTCATTTGCAGTCTTAATCCTGATTGAGCACAGACACAGTTCGATATTTATGTTCCATATGAACATTTAAAAAGGTGTGTCTTCAAAGCCTTTTTGAAAGAACACAATGTTGTTGCACTTCTAAGATTTGATGGAAGAGAATTCCAAAGTTTTGGTGCAGCAGTCATGAAACTTCTATCTCCGTATGTACACACTTGTAATACAATTAACCTGGTGTTAGGTGGGTCAGAAAAGAGGCAGGGTACTGAGAACAGGTTGCGCTGAGACAAATTTGTGGATTTTTAGTCAATTAAAGGGTCACAACTCGGGTGTTACTTGGCCGATCCCCACGAAATGGGCACATGCACTACAAAGATACAGATTTAGGTTACGTTTCATAAAATTCCACAAAATGGTTACTGAGAACCGGATGGACGCGCGCGCACAGTTGGACTACGCCAAAACACTATCCCTCGCCGAAATGGTCTGGGATAATAACAGCTCACAAACTGTTATGGGTGGAGGAATACTCTGCATGCCCCTTCGGGTGCAGTATTTCAGGTACATACATGGGCACCCATGTAGAACCACCGGCCTTCTGCAATGAGGGCTATTTGAGCCCCGCCACAATCATGAGGGCTATTTGAGCCCGGCCACAATCACAGTTGTGTCCTAAGACAAGACATTTGAAATCCGCATTGCCATCTCCCTCCCTCATGGCGATGGATTCCACCAGGAATGAGGTCTTGGGAGCTCTTCTCTCTCCGTCATGGTGATGGATTGCATCAGGAATGAGGTCTCGGGAGCTCTTCTCTCTCCCTCATGACGATGGATTCCACCAGGACTGAGGTCTCAGGAGCTCTTCTCTCTCTCTCATGGCAATGGATTCCACCAGGAATGAGGTCTCAGGAGCTCATCTCTCTCCCTCATGGCGATGGATTCCACCATGAATGAGGTCTCGGGAGCTCTTCTCTCTCTCTCATGGCAATGGATTCCACCAGGAATGAGGTCTCAGGAGCTCTTCTCTCTCTCTCATGGCAATGGATTCCACCAGGAATGAGGTCTCAGGAGCTCTTCTCTCTCCCTCATGGCGATGGATTCAACCAGGAGTTAGGTCTCGGGAGCACATCTCTCTCCCTCATGACGATGGATTCCACCAGGAATGAGGCCTCGGGAGCTCTTCTCTCTCCCTCATGGCGATGGATTCCACCAGGAATGAGGTCTCAGGAGCTCTTCTGTCTTCCTCATGGTGATGGGGATTCAACCAGGAGTTAGGTCTCGGGAGCACATCTCTCTCCCTCATGGCGATGGATTCAACCAGGAATGAGATCTCGGGAGCTCTTCTCTCTCTCTCATGGCAATGGATTCCACCAGGAATGAGGTCTCGGGAGCACATCTCTCTCTCTCATGGCGATGGATTCCACCAGGAATGAGGTCTCAGGAGCTCTTCTCTCTCTCTCATGGCAATGGATTCCACCAGGAATGAGGTCTCAGGAGCTCTTGTCTCTCCCTCATGGCGATGGATTCCACCAGGAATGAGGTCTCGGGAGCTCTTCTCTCTCTCTCATGGCGATGGATTCCACCAGGAATGAGGTCTCGGGAGCACATCTCTCTCCCTCATGACGATGGATTCCACCAGGAATGAGGTCTCGGGAGCTCTTCCCTCTCCCTCATGGCGATGGATTCCACAAGGAATGAGGTCTCGGGAGCTCTTCTCTCTCCCTCATGGCGATGGATTCAACCAGGAGTTAGGTCTCGGGAGCTCTTCTCTCTCCCTCATGTGATGGATTCAACCAGGAATGAGATCTCGGGAGCTCTTCTCTCTCTCTCATGGCAATGGATTCCACCAGGATGAGGTCTCGGGAGCTCTTCCCTCTCTCTCATGGCAATGGATTCCACAAGGAATGAGGTCTCAGGAGCTCTTCTCTCTCCCTCATGGCGATGGATTCAACCAGGAATGAGATCTCGGGAGCTCTTCTCTCTCTCTCTCATGGCAATGGATTCCACCAGGAATGAGGTCTCGGGAGCACATCTCTCTCCCTCATGACGATGGATTCCACCAGGAATGAGGCCTCGGGAGCTCTTCTCTCTCCCTCATGGCGATGGATTCCACCAGGAATGAGGTCTCGGGAGCTCTTCTCTCTCCCTCATGGCGATGGATTCAACCAAGAGTTAGGTCTCGGGAGCTCTTCTCTCTCCCTCATGGCGATGGATTCAACCAAGAGTTAGGTCTTGGGAGCTCTTCCCTCTCTCTCATGGCAATGGATTCCACAAGGAATGAGGTCTCAGGAGCTCTTCTCTCTCCCTCATGGCGATGGATTCAACCAGGAATGAGATCTCGGGAGCTCTTCTCTCTCTCTCTCATGGCAATGGATTCCACCAGGAATGAGGTCTCGGGAGCTCATCTCTCTCCCTCATGACGATGGATTCCACCAGGAATGAGGCCTCGGGAGCTCTTCTCTCTCCCTCATGGCGATGGATTCCACCAGGAATGAGGTCTCGGGAGCTCTTCTCTCTCCCTCATGGCGATGGATTCAACCAAGAGTTAGGTCTCGGGAGCTCTTCTCTCTCCCTCATGGCGATGGATTCAACCAAGAGTTAGGTCTTGGGAGCTCTTCTCTCTCCCTCATGGCGATGGATTCCACCAGGAATGAGGTCTCGGGAGCTCTTCTCTCTCCCTCATGGCGATGGATTCAACCAAGAGTTAGGTCTCGGGAGCTCTTCTCTCTCCCTCATGGCGATGGATTCAACCAAGAGTTAGGTCTCGGGAGCTCTTCTCTCTCCCTCATGGCGATGGATTCCACAAGGAATGAGGTCTCGGGAGCTCTTCTCTCTCCCTCATGGCGATGGATTCCACCAGGAATGAGGTCTCAGGAGCTCTTCTCTCTCCCTCATGGCAATGGATTCCACCAGGAATGAGGTCTCGGGAGCTCTTCTCTCTCCCTCATGGCGATGGATTCAACCAGGAATGAGGTCTCGGGAGCTCTTCTCTCTCCCTCATGGCGATGGATTCCACCAGGAATGAGGTCTCGGGAGCTCTTCTCTCTCCCTCATGGCGATGGATTCCACCAGGAATGAGGTCTCGGGAGCTCTTCTCTCTCTCTCATGGCAATGGATTCCACCAGGAATGAGGTCTCGGGAGCTCTTCTCTCTCCCTCATGGCGATGGATTCAACCAGGAGTTAGGTCTCGGGAGCTCTTCTCTCTCCCTCATGGCGATGGATTCAACCAGGAGTTAGGTCTCGGGAGCTCTTCTCTCTCCCTCATGGCGATGGATTCCACCAGGAATGAGGTCTCGGGAGCTCTTCTCTCTCCCTCATGGCGATGGATTCAACCAGGAGTGAGGTCTCGGGAGCTCTTCTCTCTCTCTCATGGCGATGGATTCCACCAGGAATGAGGTCTCGGGAGCTCTTCTCTCTCCCTCATGGCGATGGATTCAACCAGGAATGAGGTCTCGGGAGCTCTTCTCTCTCCCTCATGGCGATGGATTCAACCAAGAGTTAGGTCTTGGGAGCTCTTCTCTCTCCCTCATGGCGATGGATTCCACCAGGAATGAGGTCTCGGGAGCTCTTCTCTCTCCCTCATGGCGATGGATTCAACCAAGAGTTAGGTCTCGGGAGCTCTTCTCTCTCCCTCATGGCGATGGATTCAACCAAGAGTTAGGTCTCGGGAGCTCTTCTCTCTCCCTCATGGCGATGGATTCCACCAGGAATGAGGTCTCGGGAGCTCTTCTCTCTCCCTCATGGCGATGGATTCCACCAGGAGTTAGGTCTCGGGAGCTCTTCTCTCTCCCTCATGGCGATGGATTCAACCAGGAATGAGGTCTCGGGAGCTCTTCTCTCTCCCTCATGGCGATGGATTCCACCAGGAATGAGGTCTCGGGAGCTCTTCTCTCTCCCTCATGGCGATGGATTCCACCAGGAATGAGGTCTCGGGAGCTCTTCTCTCTCCCTCATGGCGATGGATTCAACCAAGAGTTAGGTCTCGGGAGCTCTTCTCTCTCCCTCATGACGATGGATTCCACCAGGAATGAGGCCTCGGGAGCTCTTCTCTCTCCCTCATGGCGATGGATTCCACAAGGAATGAGGTCTCAGGAGCTCTTCTCTCTCCCTCATGGCAATGGATTCCACCAGGAATGAGGTCTCGGGAGCTCTTCTTTCTCCCTCATGGCGATGGATTGAACCAGGAATGAGGTCTCGGGAGCTCATCTCTCTCCCTCATGGCGATGGATTCCACAAGGAATGAGGTCTCAGGAGCTCTTCTCTCTCTCTCATGGCAATGGATTCCACCAGGAATGAGGTCTCGGGAGCTCTTCTTTCTCCCTCATGGCGATGGATTGAACCAGGAATGAGGTCTCGGGAGCTCATCTCTCTCCCTCATGGTGATGGATTCCACCAGGAATGAGGTCTCAGGAGCTCTTCTCTCTCTCTCATGGCAATGGATTCCACCAGGAATGAGGTCTCGGGAGCTCTTCTCTCTCTCTCATGGCAATGGATTCCACCAGGAATGAGGTCTCAGGAGCTCTTGTCTCTCCCTCATGGTGATGGATTCCACCAGGAATGAGGTCTCGGGAGCTCTTCTCTCTCTCTCTCATGGCGATGGATTCCACCAGGAATGAGGTCTCAGGAGCTCTTGTCTCTCCCTCATGGCGATGGATTCCACCAGGAGTTAGGTCTCGGGAGCACATCTCTCTCCCTCATGGCGATGGATTCCACCAGGAATGAGGTCTCGGGAGCTCTTCCCTCTCCCTCATGGCGATGGATTCAACCAAGAGTTAGGTCTCGGGAGCTCTTCTCTCTCCCTCATGGCGATGGATTCAACCAAGAGTTAGGTCTCGGGAGCTCTTCTCTCTCCCTCATGGCGATGGATTCAACCAAGAGTTAGGTCTCGGGAGCTCTTCTCTCTCCCTCATGGCGATGGATTCAACCAAGAGTTAGGTCTTGGGAGCTCTTCTCTCTCCCTCATGGCGATGGATTCCACCAGGAATGAGGTCTCGGGAGCTCTTCTCTCTCCCTCATGGCGATGGATTCAACCAAGAGTTAGGTCTTGGGAGCTCTTCTCTCTCCCTCATGGCGATGGATTCCACCAGGAATGAGGTCTCGGGAGCTCTTCTCTCTCCCTCATGGCGATGGATTCAACCAAGAGTTAGGTCTCGGGAGCTCTTCTCTCTCCCTCATGGCGATGGATTCAACCAAGAGTTAGGTTTTGGGAGCTCTTCTCTCTCCCTCATGACGATGGATTCCACAAGGAATGAGGTCTCGGGAGCTCTTCCCTCTCCCTCATGGCGATGGATTCCACAAGGAATGAGGTCTCAGGAGCTCTTCTCTCTCCCTCATGGCGATGGATTCAACCAGGAGTTAGGTCTCGGGAGCTCTTCTCTCTCCCTCATGGTGATGGATTCAACCAGGAATGAGATCTCGGGAGCTCTTCTCTCTCTCATGGCAATGGATTCCACCAGGAATGAGGTCTCAGGAGCTCTTCTCTCTCTCTCTCATGGCAATGGATTCCACCAGAATGAGGTCTCAGGAGCTCTTCTCTCTCTCTCATGGCAATGGATTCCACCAGGAATGAGGTCTCAGGAGCTCTTCTCTCTCTCTCATGGCAATGGATTCCACCAGGAATGAGGTCTCGGGAGCTCTTCTCTCTCTCTCATGGCAATGGATTCCACCAGGAATGAGGTTTCAGGAGCTCTTGTCTCTCCCTCATGGTGATGGATTCCACCAGGAATGAGGTCTCGGGAGCTCTTCTCTCTCTCTCTCATGGCGATGGATTCCACCAGGAATGAGGTCTCAGGAGCTCTTGTCTCTCCCTCATGGCGATGGATTCCACCAGATTAGGTCTCGGGAGCACATCTCTCTCCCTCATGACGATGGATTCCACCAGGAATGAGGTCTCGGGAGCTCTTCCCTCTCTCTCATGGCAATGGATTCCACAGAATGAGGTCTCGGGAGCTCTTCTCTCTCTCTCATGGCGATGGATTCCACCAGGAATGAGGTCTCAGGAGCTCTTCTCTCTCCCTCATGGCGATGGATTCACCAGGAGTTAGGTCTCGGGAGCTCTTCTCTCTCCCTCATGGCGATGGATTCCACCAGGAATGGGTCTCAGGAGCTCTTGTCTCTCCCTCATGGCGATGGATTCAACCAGGAGTTAGGTCTCGGGAGCTCTTCTCTCTCCCTCATGGCGATGGATTCCCAGGAATGAATCTCGGGAGCTCTTCTCTCTCTCATGGCAATGGATTCCACCAGGAATGAGGTCTCAGGAGCTCTTCTCTCTCTCTCTCTCTCATGGCAATGGATTCCACCAGGAATGAGGTCTCAGGAGCTCTTCTCTCTCTCTCATGGCAATGGATTCCACCAGGAATGAGGTCTCAGGAGCTCTTCTCTCTCCCTCATGGCAATGGATTCCACCAGGAATGAGGTCTCGGGAACTCTTCTCCCTCCCTCATGGCAATGGATTCCACCAGGAATGAGGTCTCGGGACCTCTTCTCTCTCCCTCATGGTGATGGATTCCACCAGGAATGAGATCTCGGGAGCTTTTCTCCCTCCTTCATGGTGATGGATTCCACCAGGAAT
>JABXNX010000690.1:0-14839 GCA_014843695.1 Archivesica marissinica
CTGTTATACTGTGTAGTTGTGTAGTATGTTAGACTGTGCAGTTGTGTAGTCTGTTATACTGTGCAGTTGTGTAGTCTGTTAGACTGTGCAGTTGTGTAGTCTGTTATACTGTGCAGTTGTGTAGTCTGTTAGACTGTGCAGTTGTGTAGTCTGCTAGACTGTGCAGTTGTGTAGTATGTTAGACTGTATAGTTGTGTAGTCTGTTATACTGTGCAGTTGTGTAGTATGTTAGACTGTGCAGTTGTGTAGTCTGTTATACTGTGCAGTTGTGTAGTCTGTTAGACTGTGCAGTTGTGTAGTCTGTTATACTGTGCAGTTGTGTAGTCTGTTATACTGTGCAGTTGTGTAGTCTGTTAGACTGTGCAGTTGTGTAGTATGTTATACTGTGCAGTTGTGTAGTCTGTTATACTGTGCAGTTGTGAAGTCTGCTAGACTGTGCAGTTGTATAGTCTGTTATACTGTGTAGTTGTGTAGTCTGCTAGACTGTGCAGTTGTATAGTCTGTTATACTGTGCAGTTGTGTAGTCTGCTAGACTGTGCAGTTGTATAGTCTGTTATACTGTGCAGTTGTATAGTCTGTTATACTGTGCAGTTGTATAGTCTGTTATACTGTGCAGTTGTATAGTCTGTTATACTGTGCAGTTGTATAGTCTGTTATACTGTGCAGTTGTATAGTCTGTTACACTGTGCAGTTGTGTAATCTGTTATACTGTGCAGTTGTGTAGTCTGCTAGACTGTGCAGTTGTATAGTCTGTTATACTATGCAGTTGTATAGTCTGTTATACTGTGAAGTTGTGTAGTCTGTTATACTGTGCAGTTGTATAGTCTGTTATACTGTACAGTTGTGTAGTCTGTTATACTGTGTAGTTGTGTAGTCTGTAGTACTGTACTGTGCAGTTGTGTAGTCTGTAATACTGTGCAGTTGTATAGTCTGTTATACTGTGCAGTTGTGTAGTCTGTTATACTGTTCAGTTGTATAGTCTGTTATTCTGTGCAGTAGTATAGTCTGTTAGACTGTGCAGTTGTGTATTCTGTTATACTGTGCAGTTGTATAATATGTTATACTGTGCAGTTGTGTATTCTGTTATACTGTGCAGTTGTATAGTCTGTTATACTGTGCAGTTGTGTAGTCTGTTAGACTGTGCAGTTGTGTAGTCTGTTATACGGTGCAGTTGTATAGTCTGTTATACTGTGTAGTTGTGTAGTCTGCTAGACTGTGCAGTTGTATAGTCTGTTATACTATGAAGTTGTATAGTCTGTTATACTGTGCAGTTGTATAGTCTGTTATACTGTGCAGTTGTGTAGTCTGTTACACTGTGCAGTTGTATAGTCTGTTATATTGTGAAGTTGTATAGTCTGTTATACTGTGTAGTTGTGTAGTCTGTTTTACTGTGCAGTTGTGTAGTCTGTAATACTGTGCAGTTGTATAGTCTGTTATACTGTGCAGTTGTGTAGTCTGTTATACTGTGCAGTTGTATAGTCTGTTATTCTGTTCAGTTGTATAGTCTGCTAGACTGTGCAGTTGTGTAGTAAGTTATACTGTGCAGTAGAGTAGTCTGTTATACTGTGCAGTTATATAATCTGTTATACTGGGCAGTTATATAGTCTGTTATACTGGGCAGCTATATAGTATGTTAGACTGTGCAGTTGTTTAGTCTATTAGACTGTGCAGTTGTCTAGTCTGTTAGACTGTGCAGTTGTATAGTCTGTTATACTGTGCAGTTGTGTAGTCTGTTATACTGTGCAGTTGTGTAGTCTGTTATACTGTGCAGTTGTGTAGTCTGTTATACTGTGCAGTTGTGTAGTATGTTATACTGTGCAGTTGTATAGTCTGTTATACTGTGCAGTTGTGTAGTCTGTTAGACTGTGCAGTTGTGTAGTCTGTTAGACTGTGCAGTTGTGTAGTCTGTTATACTGTGCAGTTGTATAGTCTGTTATACTGTGTAGTTGTGTAGTCTGCTAGACTGTGCAGTTGTATAGTCTGTTATACTGTGTAGTTGTATAGTCTGTTATACTGTGCAGTTGTATAGTCTGTTATACTGTACAGTTGTATAGTCTGTTATACTGTGCAGTTGTATAGTCTGTTATACTGTGCAGTTGTGTAGTCTGTTATACTGTGCAGTTGTATAGTCTGTTATACTGTGCAGTTGTGTAGTGTGTTATACTGTGCAGTTGTGTAGTGTGTTATACTGTGCAGTTGTATAGTCTGTTATACTGTGCAGTTGTATAGTCTGTTATACTGTGCAGTTGTGTAGTCTGTAATACTGTGCAGTTGTATAGTCTGTTATACTGTGCAGTTGTATAGTCTGCTAGACTGTGCAGTTGTGTAGTAAGTTATACTGTGCAGTAGTGTAGTCTGTTATACTGTGCAGTTATATAATCTGTTATACTGGGCAGTTATATAGTCTGTTATACTGGGCAGTTATATAGTCTGTTAGACTGTGCAATTATATAGTCTGTTATACTGTGCAGTTGTATAGTCTGTTATACTGTGTAGTCTGTGCAGTTGTGTAGTCTGTTAGACTGTGCAGTTGTGTAGTCTGTTATACTGTGCAGTTGTATAGTCTGTTATACTGTGACGTTGTATAGTATGTTAGACTGTGCAGTTGTGTAGTCTGTTAGACTGTGCAGTTATGTAGTCTGTTAGACTGTGCATTTGTATAGTCTGTTATACTGTGCAGTTGTGTAGTCTGTTATACTGTGCAGTTGTCTAGTCTGTTATACTGTGCAGTTGTGTAGTCTGTTATACTGTGCAGTTGTGTAGTCTGTTATACTGTGCAGTTGTGTAGTCTGTTATACTGTGCAGTTGTGTAGTATGTTATACTGTGCAGTTGTATAGTCTGTTATACTGTGCAGTTGTGTAGTCTGTTAGACTGTGCAGTTGTGTAGTCTGTTAGACTGTGCAGTTGTGTAGTCTGTTATACTGTGCAGTTGTATAGTCTGTTATACTGTGTAGTTGTGTAGTCTGCTAGACTGTGCAGTTGTATAGTCTGTTATACTGTGTAGTTGTATAGTCTGTTATACTGTGCAGTTGTATAGTCTGTTATACTGTACAGTTGTATAGTCTGTTATACTGTGCAGTTGTATAGTCTGTTATACTGTGCAGTTGTGTAGTCTGTTATACTGTGCAGTTGTATAGTCTGTTATACTGTGCAGTTGTGTAGTGTGTTATACTGTGCAGTTGTGTAGTGTGTTATACTGTGCAGTTGTATAGTCTGTTATACTGTGCAGTTGTATAGTCTGTTATACTGTGCAGTTGTGTAGTCTGTAATACTGTGCAGTTGTATAGTCTGTTATACTGTGCAGTTGTATAGTCTGCTAGACTGTGCAGTTGTGTAGTAAGTTATACTGTGCAGTAGTGTAGTCTGTTATACTGTGCAGTTATATAATCTGTTATACTGGGCAGTTATATAGTCTGTTATACTGGGCAGTTATATAGTCTGTTAGACTGTGCAATTATATAGTCTGTTATACTGTGCAGTTGTATAGTCTGTTATACTGTGTAGTCTGTGCAGTTGTGTAGTCTGTTATACTGTGCAGTTGTATAGTCTGTTATACTGTGACGTTGTATAGTATGTTAGACTGTGCAGTTGTGTAGTCTGTTAGACTGTGCAGTTATGTAGTCTGTTAGACTGTGCATTTGTATAGTCTGTTATACTGTGCAGTTGTGTAGTCTGTTATACTGTGCAGTTGTCTAGTCTGTTATACTGTGCAGTTGTGTAGTCTGTTAGACTGTGCAGTTGTGTAGTCTGTTATACTGTGCAGTTGTATAGTCTGTTATACTGTGACGTTGTATAGTATGTTAGACTGTGCAGTTGTGTAGTCTGTTAGACTGTGCAGTTATGTAGTCTGTTAGACTGTGCATTTGTATAGTCTGTTATACTGTGCAGTTGTGTAGTCTGTTATACTGTGCAGTTGTCTAGTCTGTTATACTGTGCAGCTGTGTAGTCTGTTATACTGTGCAGTTGTGTAGTCTGTTATACTCTGCAGTTGTGTAGTCTGTTATACTGTGCAGTTGTGTAGTATGTTATACTGTGCAGTTGTATAGTCTGTTATACTGTGCAGTTGTGTAGTCTGTTAGACTGTGCAGTTGTGTAGTCTGTTAGACTGTGCAGTTGTGTAGTCTGTTATACTGTGCAGTTGTATAGTCTGTTATACTGTGTAGTTGTGTAGTCTGCTAGACTGTGCAGTTGTATAGTCTGTTATACTGTGTAGTTGTATAGTCTGTTATACTGTGCAGTTGTATAGTCTGTTATACTGTGCAGTTGTATAGTCTGTTATACTGTGCAGTTGTATAGTCTGTTATACTGTGCAGTTGTGTAGTCTGTTATACTGTGCAGTTGTGTAGTCTGTATAGTCTGTTATACTGTGAGTTGTGTAGTTGTTATACTGTGCAGTTGTGTAGTGTGTTATACTGTGCAGTTGTATAGTCTGTTATACTGTGCAGTTGTATAGTCTGTTATACTGTGCAGTTGTGTAGTCTGTAATACTGTGCAGTTGTATAGTCTGTTATACTGTGCAGTTGTATAGTCTGCTAGACTGTGCAGTTGTGTAGTAAGTTATACTGTGCAGTAGTGTAGTCTGTTATACTGTGCAGTTATATAATCTGTTATACTGGGCAGTTATATAGTCTGTTATACTGGGCAGTTATATAGTCTGTTAGACTGTGCAATTATATAGTCTGTTATAATGTGCAGTTGTATATTCTTTTATACTGTGCAGTTGTGTAGTCTGTGCAGTTGTTTAGTCTGTTAGACTGTGCAGTTGTGTAGTCTGTTATACTGTGCAGTTGTATTGTCTGTTATACTGTGCAGTTGTGTAGTCTGTTATACTGTGCAGTTGTCTAGTCTGTTATACTGTGCAGTTGTGTAGTCTGTTATACTGTGCAGTTGTGTAGTCTGTTATACTGTGCAGTTGTATAGTCTGTTATGCTGTGCAGTTGTGTAGTCTGTTATACTGTGCAGTTGTGTAGTCTGTTATACTGTGCAGTTGTGTAGTCTGTTATACTGTGCAATTGTATAGTCTGTTATACTGTGCAGTTGTGTAGTCTGTTATACTGTGCAATTGTATAGTCTGCTAGACTGTGCAGTTGTGTAGTCTGTTATACTGTGCAGTTGTGTATTCTGTTATACTGTGCAGTTGTATAGTCTGTTAGACTGTGCAGTTGTGTAGTCTGTTAGACTGTGCAGTTGTGTAGTCTGTTATACTGTGTAGTTGTGTAGTCTGCTAGACTGTGCAGTTGTATAGTCTGTTGTACTGTGCAGTTGTATAGTCTGTTATACTGTGTAGTTGTGTAGTCTGTTAGACTGTGCAATTATATAGTATGTTATACTGTGCAGTTGTATAGTCTGTTAGACTGTGCAGTTGTGTAGTCTGTTATACTGTGCAGTTGAATAATCTGTTATACTGTGCAGTTGTGTAGTCTGTTATACTGTGCAGTTGTCTAGTCTGTTATACTGTGCAGTTGTGTAGTCTATTATACTGTGCAGTTGTGTAGTCTGTTATACTCTGCAGTTGTATAGTCTGTTATACTGTGCAGTTGTGTAGTTTGTTATACTGTGCAGTTGTGTAGTCTGTTATACTGTGCAGTTGTGTAGTCTGTTATACTGTGCAATTGTATAGTCTGTTATACTGTGCAGTTGTGTATTCTGTTATACTGTGCAATTTTATAGTCTGCTAGACTGTGCAGTTGTGTAGTCTGTTATACTGTGCAGTTGTGTATTCTGTTATACTGTGCAGTTGTATAGTCTGTTATACTGTGCAGTTGTGTAGTCTGTTAGACTGTGCAGTTGTGTAGTCTGTTAGACTGTGCAGTTGTGTAGTCTGTTATACTGTGCAGTTGTATAGTCTGTTATACTGTGTAGTTGTGTAGTCTGCTAGACTGTGCAGTTGTATAGTCTGTTGTAATGTGCAGTTGTATAGTCTGTTATACTGTGTAGTTGTGTAGTCTGCTAGACTGTGCAGTTGTATAGTCTGTTATACTGTGCAGTTGTGTAGTCTGTTATACTGTGCAGTTGTATAGTCAGGTTATACTGTGCAGTTGTATAGTCTGTTATACTGTGCAGTTGTATAGTCTGTTATACTGTGCAGTTGTATAGTCTGTTATACTGTGCAGTTGTGTAGTCTGTTATACTATGCAGTTGTATAGTCTGTTATACTGTGAAGTTGTATAGTCTGTTATACTGTGTAGTTGTGTAGTCTGTTATACTGTGCAGTTGTGTAGTCTGTAATACTGTCCAGTTGTATAGTCTGTTATACTGTGCAGTTGTGTAGTGTGTTATACTGTGCAGTTGTGTAGTGTGTTATACTGTGCAGTTGTATAGTCTGTTATACTGTGCAGTTGTATAGTCTGTTATACTGTGCAGTTGTGTAGTCTGTAATACTGTGCAGTTGTATAGTCTGTTATACTGTGCAGTTGTATAGTCTGCTAGACTGTGCAGTTGTGTAGTAAGTTATACTGTGCAGTAGTGTAGTCTGTTATACTGTGCAGTTATATAGTCAGTTATACTGTGCAGTTGTATAGTCTGCTATACTGTACAGTTGTGTAGTCTGTGCAGTTGTGTAGTCTGTTAGACTGTGCAGTTGTGTAGTCTGTTATACTGTGCAGTTGTATAGTCTGTTATACTGTGACGTTGTATAGTATGTTAGACTGTGCAGTTGTGTAGTCTGTTAGACTGTGCAGTATGTAGTCTGTTATACTGTGCAGTTGTATAGTCTGTTATACTGTGCAGTTGTGTAGTCTGTTATACTGTGCAGTTGTGTAGTCTGTTATACTGTGCAGTTGTGTAGTCTGTTATACTGTGCAGTTGTATAGTCTGTTATACTGTGCAGTTGTATAGTCTGTTATACTGTGCAGTTGTATAGTCTGTTATACTGTGCAGTTGTATAGTCTGTTATACTGTGCAGTTGTATAGTCTGTTATACTGTGGAGTTGTGTAGTCTGTTATACTGTGGAGTTGTGTAGTCTGTTATACTGTGCAGTTGTATAGTCTGTTATACTGTGCAGTTGTTTAGTCTGTTATACTGTGTAGTTGTGTAGTCTGTTATACTGTGCAGTTGTATAGTCTGTAATTCTGTGCAGTTGTATAGTCTGCTAGACTGTGCAGTTGTGTAGTCTGCTAGACTGTGCAGTTGTATAGTCTGTTATACTGTGCAGTTCTGTAGTCTGTTATACTGTGCAGTTGTGTAGTCTGCTATACTGTGTAGTTGTGTAGTCTGTTATACTGTGCAGTTGTTTAGTCTGTTATGCTGTGCAGTTGTATAGTCTGTTATACTGTGCAGTTGTGTAGTCTGTTATACTGTGCAATTGTATAGTCTGCTAGACTGTGCAGTTGTGTAGTCTGTTATACTGTGCAGTTGTGTATTCTGTTATTCTGTGCAGTTGTATAGTCTGTTATACTGTGCAGTTGTTTAGTCTGTTAGACTGTGCAGTTGTGTAGTCTGTTAGACTGTGCAGTTGTGTAGTCTGTTATACTGTGCAGTTGTATAGTCTGTTATACTGTGTAGTTGTGTAGTCTGCTAGACTGTGCAGTTGTATAGTCTGTTGTACTGTGCAGTTGTATAGTCTATTATACTGTGTAGTTGTGTAGTCTGCTAGACTGTGCAGTTGTATAGTCTGTTATACTGTGCAGTTGTGTAGTCTGTTATACTGTGCAGTTGTATAGTCAGGTTATACTCTGCAGTTGTATAGTCTGTTATACTGTGCAGTTGTATAGTCTGTTATACTGTGCAGTTGTATAGTCTGTTATACTGTGCAGTTGTGTAGTCTGTAATACTGTGCAGTTGTATAGTCTGTTATACTGTGCAGTTGTATAGTCTGCTAGACTGTGCAGTTGTGTAGTAAGTTATACTGTGCAGTAGTGTAGTCTGTTATACTGTGCAGTTATATAATCTGTTATACTGGGCTGTTATATAGTCTGTTATACTGGGCAGTTATATAGTCTGTTAGACTGTGCAGTTATATAGTCAGTTATACTGTGCAGTTGTATAGTCTGCTATACTGTACAGTTGTGTAGTCTGTGCAGTTGTGTAGTCTGTTAGACTGTGCAGTTGTGTAGTCTGTTATACTGTGCAGTTGTATAGTCTGTTATACTGTGACGTTGTATAGTATGTTAGACTGTGCAGTTGTGTAGTCTGTTAGACTGTGCAGTTATGTAGTCTGTTATACTGTGCAGTTGTATAGTCTGTTATACTGTGCAGTTGTGTAGTCTGTTATACTGTGCAGTTGTGTAGTCTGTTATACTGTGCAGTTGTGTAGTCTGTTATACTGTGCAGTTGTATAGTCTGTTATACTGTGCAGTTGTATAGTCTGTTATACTGTGCAGTTGTATAGTCTGTTATACTGTGCAGTTGTATAGTCTGTTATACTGTGCAGTTGTGTAGTCTGTTATACTGTGGAGTTGTATAGTCTGTTATACTGTGCAGTTGTTTAGTCTGTTATACTGTGTAGTTGTGTAGTCTGTTATACTGTGCAGTTGTATAGTCTGTAATTCTGTGCAGTTGTATAGTCTGCTAGACTGTGCAGTTGTGTAGTCTGCTAGACTGTGCAGTTGTATAGTCTGTTATACTGTGCAGTTCTGTAGTCTGTTATACTGTGCAGTTGTGTAGTCTGCTATACTGTGTAGTTGTGTAGTCTGTTATACTGTGCAGTTGTTTAGTCTGTTATACTGTGCAGTTGTATAGTCTGTTATACTGTGCAGTTGTGTAGTCTGTTATACTGTGCAATTGTATAGTCTGCTAGACTGTGCAGTTGTGTAGTCTGTTATACTGTGCAGTTGTGTATTCTGTTATACTGTGCAGTTGTATAGTCTGTTATACTGTGCAGTTGTTTAGTCTGTTAGACTGTGCAGTTGTGTAGTCTGTTAGACTGTGCAGTTGTGTAGTCTGTTATACTGTGCAGTTGTATAGTCTGTTATACTGTGTAGTTGTGTAGTCTGCTAGACTGTGCAGTTGTATAGTCTGTTGTACTGTGCAGTTGTATAGTCTGTTATACTGTGTAGTTTTGTAGTCTGCTAGACTGTGCAGTTGTATAGTCTGTTATACTGTGCAGTTGTGTAGTCTGTTATACTGTGCAGTTGTATAGTCAGGTTATACTCTGCAGTTGTATAGTCTGTTATACTGTGCAGTTGTATAGTCTGTTATACTGTGCAGTTGTATAGTCTGTTATACTGTGCAGTTGTGTAGTCTGTTATACTATGCAGTTGTATAGTCTGTTATACTGTGAAGTTGTATAGTCTGTTATACTGTGTAGTTGTGTAGTCTGTTATACTGTGCAGTTGTGTAGTCTGTAATACTGTGCAGTTGTATAGTCTGTTATACTGTGCAGTTGTGTAGTCTGTTATACTGTGCAGTTGTATAGTCTGTTATTCTGTGCAGTTGTATAGTCTGCTAGACTGTGCAGTTGTGTAGTAAGTTATACTGTGCAGTAGTGTAGTCTGTTATACTGTGCAGTTATATAATCTGTTATACTGGGCAGTTATATAGTCTGTTATACTGGGCAGTTATATAGTCTGTTAGACTGTGCAGTTATATAGTCTGTTATACTGTGCAGTTGTATAGTCTGCTATACTGTACAGTTGTGTAGTCTGTGCAGTTGTGTAGTCTGTTAGACTGTGCAGTTGTGTAGTCTGTTATACTGTGCAGTTGTATAGTCTGTTATACTGTGACGTTGTATAGTATGTTAGACTGTGCAGTTGTGTAGTCTGTTAGACTGTGCAGTTATGTAGTCTGTTATACTGTGCAGTTGTATAGTCTGTTATACTGTGCAGTTGTGTAGTCTGTTATACTGTGCAGTTGTGTAGTCTGTTATACTGTGCAGTTGTGTAGTCTGTTATACTGTGCAGTTGTATAGTCTGTTATACTGTGCAGTTGTATAGTCTGTTATACTGTGCAGTTGTATAGTCTGTTATACTGTGCAGTTGTATAGTCTGTTATACTGTGCAGTTGTATAGTCTGTTATACTGTGCAGTTGTGTAGTCTGTTATACTGTGCAGTTGTTTAGTCTGTTATACTGTGCAGTTGTATAGTCTGTTATACTGTGCAGTTGTGTAGTCTGTTATACTGTGCAGTTGTGTAGTCTGCTATACTGTGTAGTTGTGTAGTCTGTTATACTGTGCAGTTGTATAGTCTGTTATACTGTGCAGTTGTGTAGTAAGTTATACTGTGCAGTAGTGTAGTCTGTTATACTGTGCAGTTATATAATCTGTTATACTGGGCAGTTATATAGTCTGTTATACTGGGCAGTTATATAGTCTGTTAGACTGTGCAATTATATAGTCTGTTATACTGTGCAGTTGTTTAGTCTGTTATACTGTGCAGTTGTGTAGTCTGTGCAGTTGTGTAGTCTGTTAGACTGTGCAGTTGTGTATTCTGTTATACTGTGCAGTTGTATAGTCTGTTATACTGTGACGTTGTATAGTATGTTAGACTGTGCAGTTGTGTAGTCTGTTAGACTGTGCAGTTGTATAGTCTGTTATACTGTGCAGTTGTGTAGTCTGTTATACTGTGCAGTTGTCTAGTCTGTTATACTGTGCAGTTGTCTAGTCTGTTATACTGTGCAGTTGTGTAGTCTGTTATACTGTGGAGTTGTGTAGTCTGTTATACTGTGCAGTTGTGTAGTCTGTTATTCTTTGCAATTGTTTAGTCTGTTATACTGTGCAGTTGTGTAGTCTGTTATACTGTGCAATTGTATAGTCTGCTAGACTGTGCAGTTGTGTAGTCTGTTATACTGTGCAGTTGTATAGTCAGTTATACTGTGCAGTTGTGTAGTCTGTTAGACTGCACAGTATAACAGACTATACAACTGCACAGTATAACAGACTACACAACTCCACAGTATAACAGACTACATAACAGTTGTATAGTCTGTTATGCTGTGCAGTTGTATAGTCTGTTATACTGTGCAGTTGTATAGTCTGTTATACTGTGCAGTTGTATATTCTGTTATACTGTGCAGTTGTGTAGTCTGTTATACTGTGCAGTTGTATAGTCTGTTATACTGTGAAGTTGTATAGTCTGTTATACTGTGTAGTTGTGTAGTCTGTTATACTGTGCAGTTGTGTAGTCTGTAATACTGTGCAGTTGTATAGTCTGTTATACTGTGCAGTTGTGTAGTCTGTTATACTGTGCAGTTGTATAGTCTGTTATTCTGTGCAGTTGTATAGTCTGCTAGACTGTGCAGTTGTGTAGTAAGTTATACTGTGCAGTAGTGTAGTCTGTTATACTGTGCAGTTATATAATCTGTTATACTGGGCAGTTATATAGTCTGTTATACTGGGCAGTTATATAGTCTGTTAGACTGTGCAGTTATATAGTCTGTTATACTGTGCAGTTGTATAGTCTGTTATACTGTGCAGTTGTGTAGTCTGTGCAGTTGTGTAGTCTGTTAGACTGTGCAGTTGTGTAGTCTGTTATACTGTGCAGTTTTATAGTCTGTTATACTGTGACGTTGTATAGTATGTTAGACTGTGCAGTTGTGTAGTCTGTTAGACTGTGCAGTTATGTAGTCTGTTATACTGTGCAGTTGTATAGTCTGTTATACTGTGCAGTTGTGTAGTCTGTTATACTGTGCAGTTGTGTAGTCTGTTATACTGTGCAGTTGTGTAGTCTGTTATACTGTGCAGTTGTATAGTCTGTTATACTGTGCAGTTGTATAGTCTGTTATACTGTGCAGTTGTATAGTCTGTTATACTGTGCAGTTGTATAGTCTGTTATACTGTGCAGTTGTATAGTCTGTTATACTGTGCAGTTGTGTAGTCTGTTATACTGTGGAGTTGTGTAGTCTGTTATACTGTGCAGTTGTATAGTCTGTTATACTGTGCAGTTGTATAGTCTGTTATACTGTGCAGTTGTGTAGTCTGTTATACTGTGCAGTTGTATAGTCTGTTATTCTGTGCAGTTGTATAGTCTGTTAGACTGTGCAGTTGTGTAGTCTGCTAGACTGTGCAGTTATATAGTCTGTTATACTGTGCAGTTGTGTAGTCTGTTATACTGTGCAGTTGTGTAGTCTGTTATACTGTGCAGTTGTGTAGTCTGTTATACTGTGCAGTTGTATAGTCTGTTATACTGTGCAGTTGTGTAGTCTGTTATACTGTGCAGTTGTGTAGTCTGTTATACTGTGCAGTTGTGTAGTCTGTTATACTGTGACGTCATGATCTCTCGTTGGGACAATATATCTGTGTTATCACAGATGGTTTTCACACAGTTTCACAGTTTGCTTCCTGACATTTACACATTTGACTTCAGTTAGCTTCCATTCAGCTAGTAGAGTGCCTCAGAGTTTTAAGATGTCAGGATAAATTGATTTGCCACCACAGAGATCGTTAAGAATGATATATATGGCAGTCTCAGAGAGAAACGTAAAGGCCACTTGCCAGGTTCTGTTCATGGAATACACAGACATGTGACTCAATTATCCTCCATGTCAGAAAACAGTAGATTAGACCGTGTAAGAGTATGTCAAATTGTGCCGAAGCGTTATAGTTGGCTATGGGAGTTCAGTGGTTATACCCAGCAAAAATAGAAAATACCTTGTCACTGTTTTGTCTCCGTTTTATGTTTGATCTCATTTTGAGTGCACATATTATAATAATAACATGAATTAAAATGGAACAATAATAAATATCGAAATAAACGACAACAAACAAATTTACATGTTTATTTTTATTCAAGTCAAGATTATATAATTTAAGACATTTATTTGTGCTGTCTGACTTAATAAATGCATGTGATCAGATGTGCTGGCAGACGTAATTAACGCATGTGGTCAGATGTGCTGGTAGACATAATAAACGCATGTGATCAGATGTGCTGGCAGACGTAATAAACGCATGTGATCAGATGTGCTGGCAGACGTAATAAACGCATGTGATCAGATGTGCTGGCAGACGTAATAAACGCATGTGATCAGATGTGCTGGCAGACGTAATAAACGCATGTGATCAGATGTGCTGTCTGACATAATAAACGCATGTGATCAGATGTGCTGTCTGACATAATAAACGCATGTGATCAGATGTGCTGGCAGACGTAATAAACGCATGTTGTCAGATGTGCTGGCAGACGTAATAAACGCATGTGATCAGATGTGCTGGCAGACGTAATAAACGCATGTGATCAGATGTGCTGGCAGACGTAATAAATGCATGTGATCAGATGTGCTGGCAGACGTAATAAACATAGAACATATCTGGGATGTGTATTGTTTATGATCTAAGAAAAGTCTACAACCCCACTGGGTGTCATCTAAGAGAAGTCTACAACCCCACTGGGTGTCCTCAAGTTAATGGATTACTGTTTTTCTTAGGCATTTATTGCTTCCTAAAAGACAATATTTAGGTAGTAGGAGGATTCTACATGTATTTGTCTGTCTGTCTGTCTGTCTGTCTGTCTGTCTGTCTGTCTGTCTGTCTGTCTGTCTGTCTGTCTGTCTGTCTGTCTGTCTGTCTGTCTGTCTCTGTCTGTCTGTCTGTCTGTCTGTCTGTCTGTCTGTCTGTCTGTCTGTCTGTCTGTCTGTCTGTCTGTCTGTCTGTCTGTCTGTCTGTCTGTCTGTCTGTCTGTCTGTCTGTCTGTCTGTCAGCACACTCTGTTAGCTGTGAACAGCATGGTGGAGGTATGCCCACTCTGCTAGCTGTGAACAGCATGATGGAGGTATGCCCACTCTGTTAGCTGTGAACAGCATGGTGGAGGTATGCCCACTATGTTAGCTGTGAACAGCATGGTGTAGGTATGCCCACTCTGCTAGCTGTGAACAGCATGGTGGAGGTATGCCCACTCTGTTAGCTGTGAACAGCATGGTGGAGGTATGCCCACTCTGTTAGCTGTGAACAGCATGGTGTAGGTATGCCCACTCGCTTATATGTGAACAGCACGGTGGAGGTATGCCCACTCTGCTAGCTGTGAACAGCATGGTGGAGGTATGCCCACTCTGCTAGCTGTGAACACAGCATGGTGGAGGTATGGCCACTCTGCTAGCTGTGAACAGCATGATGGAGGTATGCACACTCTGCTAGCTGTGAACAGCATGGTGGAGGTATGCCCACTCTGCTAGTTGTGAACAGCATGGTGGAGGTATGCACACTCTGTTAGCTGTGAACAGCATGATGGAGGTATGCCCACTCGCTTAACTTTGAACAGTATGGTGGAGGTATGCCCACTCTGCTAGTTGTGAACAGCATGGTGGAGGTATGCACATTCTGCTAGCTGTGAACAGCATGGTGGAGGTATGCACACTCTGCTAGCTGTGAACAGCATGGTGGAGGTATGCACACTCTGTTAGCTGTGAACAGCATGGTGTAGGTATGCACACTCTGTTAGCTGTGAACAGCATGGTGTAGGTATGCCCACTCGCTTATCTGTGAACAGCATGGTGGAGGTATGCCCACTCTGCTAGTTGTGAACAATGCGCTCTGCTAGCTGTGAACAGCATTGTGGAGGTATGCACACTCTGCTAGCTGTGAACAATGTGCCATGTCCCTGAAGGAATCCCTTTGTGGGTAATTGTGAAGCAACCCTTTCTTATTATTTTGCTTGTACAAGATATGGTATAGTTTGTTGTTCCCAAGTTAGTGTGTTTACATTATCTAATATATAACTATCCAGTGGTCTAGTGGACCAGCATTGGATTTAGAATGGAAGGGTCCTTAGGTTCAATACTCATTGAGGGCACATATGTATGCTGTGTCCTTGACAGCACACACAGAGCTTGGTACTGGTTAACCACAGAGCTTGGTACTGGTTAACCACAGAGCTTGGTACTGGTTAACCACAGAGCTTGGTACTGGTTAACCACAGAGCTTGGTACTGGTTAACCACAGAGCTTGGTACTGGTTAACCACAGAGCT
>JABXNX010000691.1:0-14838 GCA_014843695.1 Archivesica marissinica
ACATGGGGTTGTATCAGGTTGCATGGGGTTGTATCAGGTTGCATGGGGTTGTATCAGGTTGCATGGGGTTGTATCAGGTTGCATGGTGTTACATGGGGTTGTATCAGGTTGCATGGGGTTGTATCAGGTTGTATGGGGTTGTATCAGGTTGCATGGGGTTGTATCAGGTTACATGGGGTTGTATCAGGTTACATGGGGTTGTATCAGGTTGCATGGTGTTGTATCAGGTTGCATGGGTTGTATCAGGTTGCATGGGATTGTATCAGGTTACATGGGGTTGTATCAGGTGTATGGGGTTGTATCAGGTTGCATGGATGTATCAGGTTGCATGGATTGTATCAGGTTACATGGGGTTGTATCAGGTTGCATGGTTGTATCAGGTTGTATGGGGTTGTATCAGGTTGCATGGGGTTGTATCAGGTTGCATGGGTTGTATCAGGTTACATGGGGTTGTATCAGGTTGTATGGGGTTGTATCAGGTTACATGGGTTGTATCAGGTTACATGGTGTTGTATCAGGTTGTATGGGATTGTATCAGGTTGTATGGGGTTGTATCAGGTTACATGGGGTTGTATCAGGTTACATGGTGTTGTATCAGGTTGTATGGGGTTGTATCAGGTTGCATGGGATTGTATCAGGTTGCATGGGGTTGTATCAGGTTGCATGGGGTTGTATCAGGTTGTATGGGGTTGCATCAGGTTACATGGGATTGTATCAGGTTGCATGGGGTTGTATCAGGTTACATGGTGTTGTATCAGGTTACATGGGGTTGTATCAGGTTACATGGTGTTGTATCAGGTTACATGGTGTTGTATCAGGTTACATGGGGTTGTATCAGGTTGCATGGGATTGTATGGGGTTGTATGGGGTTGTATCAGGTTGTATGGTGTTGTATCAGGTTGTATGGGGTTGTATCAGGTTGCATGGGATTGTATCAGGTTACATGGGATTGTATCAGGTTACATGGGGTTGCATCAGGTTACATGGGATTGTATCAGGTTACATGGGGTTGTATCAGGTTACATGGGGTTGTATCAGGTTACATGGGGTTGTATCAGGTTACATTGGGTTGTATCAGGTTGCATGGTGTTACATGGGGTTGTATCAGGTTGCATGGGGTTACATGGGGTTGTATCAGGTTGCATGGGGTTGTATCAGGTTACATGGGGTTGTATCAGGTTGCATGTTGTTGTATCAAGTTACATGGTGTTGTATCAGGTTACATGGGGTTGTAACAGGTTGCATGGGGTTGTATCAGGTTACATGGGGTTGTATCAGGTTGCATGGGATTGTTTCAGGTTACATGGGGTTGTATCAGGTTGCATGGTGTTGTATCAGGTTACATGGGGTTGTATCAGGTTGCATGGGGTTGTATCAGGTTACATGGGGTTGTATCAGGTTACATGGGGTTGTATCAGGTTACATGGGATTGTATGGGATTGTATCAGGTTGTATGGGGTTGTATCAGGTTGTATGGGGTTGTATCAGGTTGCATGGGGTTGTATCAGGTTACATGGGATTGTATCAGGTTACATGGGATTGTATCAGGTTGTATGGGGTTGTATCAGGTTACATGGGGTTGTATCAGGTTACATGGGGTTGTATCAGGTTGTATGGGGTTGTATCAGGTTGCATGGGGTTGTATCAGGTTGCATGGGGTTGTATCATGTTATATGGTGTTGTATCAGGTTATATGGTGTTGTATCAGGTTGCATGGTGTTGTATCAGGTTGTATGGGGTTGTATCAGGTTGTATGGGGTTTATCAGGTTGCATGGGGTTGTATCAGGTTGTATGGGGTTGTATCAGGTTGCATGGGGTTGTATCAGGTTGTATGGTGTTGTATCAGGTTACATGGGGTTGTATCAGGTTGTATGGTGTTGTATCAGGTTGCATGGGGTTGTATCAGGTTGTATGGTGTTGTATCAGGTTGCATGGGGTTGTATCAGGTTGTATGGGGTTGTATCAGGTTACATGGGGTTGTATCAGGTTATATGGGGTTGTATCAGGTTGTATGGGGTTGTATCAGGTTACATGGGGTTGTATCAGGTTACATGGGGTTGTATCAGGTTGTATGGTGTTGTATCAGGTTGCATGGGGTTGTATCAGGTTGCATGGGATTGTATCAGGTTACATGGGGTTGTATCAGGTTGTATGGTGTTGTATCAGGTTGCATGGGATTGTATCAGGTTGCATGGCATTGTAACAGGTTACATGGGGTTGTATCAGGTTGCATGGTGTTGTATCAGGTTGTATGGTGTTGTATCAGGTTGTATGGTGTTGTATCAGGTTGCATTGTGTTGTATCAGGTTACATGGGGTTGTATCAGGTTGTATGGTGTTGTATCAGGTTACATGGTGTTGTATCAGGTTGCATGGTGTTGTATCAGGTTGTATGGGATTGTATCAGGTTGTATGGGGTTGTATCAGGTTACATGGGGTTGTATCAGGTTACATGGTGTTGTATCAGGTTGTATGGGGTTGTATCAGGTTGCATGGGATTGTATCAGGTTGCATGGGGTTGTATCAGGTTGCATGGGGTTGTATCAGGTTGTATGGGGTTGCATCAGGTTACATGGGATTGTATCAGGTTGCATGGGGTTGTATCAGGTTACATGGTGTTGTATCAGGTTACATGGGGTTGTATCAGGTTACATGGTGTTGTATCAGGTTACATGGTGTTGTATCAGGTTACATGGGGTTGTATCAGGTTGCATGGGATTGTATGGGGTTGTATGGGGTTGTATCAGGTTGTATGGTGTTGTATCAGGTTGTATGGGGTTGTATCAGGTTGCATGGGATTGTATCAGGTTACATGGGATTGTATCAGGTTACATGGGGTTGCATCAGGTTACATGGGATTGTATCAGGTTACATGGGGTTGTATCAGGTTACATGGGGTTGTATCAGGTTACATGGGGTTGTATCAGGTTACATTGGGTTGTATCAGGTTGCATGGTGTTACATGGGGTTGTATCAGGTTGCATGGGGTTACATGGGGTTGTATCAGGTTGCATGGGGTTGTATCAGGTTACATGGGGTTGTATCAGGTTGTATGGGATTGTATCAGGTTGCATGGGGTTGTATCAGGTTACATGGGGTGGTATCAGGTTGCATGGTGTTGTATCAGGTTACATGGGGTTGTATCAGGTTACATGATCAGGTTACATGGGATTGTATCAGGTTACATGGGATTGTATCAGGTTACATGGGGTTGTATCAGGTTGTATGGGATTGTATCAGGTTGTATGGGGTTGTATCAGGTTGTATGGGGTTGTATCAGGTTGTATGGGGTTGTATCAGGTTGCATGGGATTGTATCAGGTTGCATGGGATTGTATCAGGTTACATGGGATTGTATCAGGTTGTATGGGGTTGTATAAGGTTGCATGGGGTTGTATCAGGTTACATGGGGTTGTATCAGGTTGTATGGGATTGTATCAGGTTGCATGGGATTGTATCAGGTTACATGGGGTTGTATCAGGTTACATGGGATTGTATCAGGTTGCATGGGATTGTATCAGGTTACATGGGATTGTATCAGGTTGCATGGGATTGTATCAGGTTACATGGGATTGTATCAGGTTACATGGGGTTGTATCAGGTTAGATGGGATTGTATCAGGTTGCATGGGATTGTATCAGGTTACATGGGATTGTATCAGGTTACATGGGGTTGTATCAGGTTGCATGGTGTTACATGGGATTGTATCAGGTTACATGGGATTGTATCAGGTTGCATGGGATTGTATCAGGTTGCATGGGATTGTATCAGGTTACATGGGGTTGTATCAGGTTGCATGGTGTTACATGGGATTGTATCAGGTTACATGGGATTGTATCAGGTTGCATGGGATTGTATCAGGTTGCATGGGATTGTATCAGGTTACATGGGGTTGTATCAGGTTACATGGGATTGTATCAGGTTACATGGGATTGTATCAGGTTACATGGGGTTGTATCAGGTTGCATGGTGTTACATGGGATTGTATCAGGTTACATGGGATTGTATCAGGTTGCATGGGATTGTATCAGGTTGCATGGGGTTGTATCAGGTTGCATGGGGTTGTATCAGGTTACATGGGGTTGTATCAGGTTGTATGGGATTGTATCAGGTTGCATGGGATTGTATCAGGTTACATGGGGTTGTATCAGGTTACATGGGGTTATATCAGGTTGTATGGGGTTGTATCAGGTTACATGGGGTTGTATCAGGTTACATGGGGTTGTATCAGGTTGTATGGTGTTGTATCAGGTTGCATGGGGTTGTATCAGGTTGCATGGTGTTGTATCAGGTTACATGGGATTGTATCAGGTTACATGGGGTTGTATCAGGTTGTATGGTGTTGTATCAGGTTGCATGGGATTGTATCAGGTTGCATGGGATTGTAACAGGTTACATGGGGTTGTATCAGGTTGCATGGTGTTACATGGGATTGTATCAGGTTACATGGGATTGTATCAGGTTGCATGGGATTGTATCAGGTTGCATGGGATTGTATCAGGTTACATGGGGTTGTATCAGGTTGCATGGTGTTGTATCAGGTTACATGGGGTTGTATCAGGTTACATGGGATTGTTTCAGGTTACATGGGGTTGTATCAGGTTGTATGGGGTTGTATCAGGTTGCATGGGGTTGTATCAGGTTGCATGGGGTTGTATCAGGTTACATGGGGTTGTATCAGGTTGCATGGTGTTGTATCAGGTTACATGGGGTTGTATCAGGTTACATGGGATTGTTTCAGGTTACATGGGGTTGTATCAGGTTGCATGGGGTTGTATCAGGTTAAATGGGGTTGTATCAGGTTGCATGGGGTTGTATCAGGTTGCATGGGATTGTATCAGGTTACATGGGGTTGTATCAGGTTGTATGGGGTTGTATCAGGTTGCATGGGGTTGTATCAGGTTGTATGGGGTTGTATCAGGTTGTATGGGGTTGTATCAGGTTGCATGGGATTGTATCAGGTTGTATGGGGTTGTATCAGGTTACATGGGGTTGTATCAGGTTGTATGGGGTTGTATCAGGTTGCATGGGGTTGTATCAGGTTGTATGGGGTTGTATCAGGTTGTATGGGGTTGTATCAGGTTACATGGGGTTGTATCAGGTTGTATGGGGTTGTATCAGGTTGTATGGGGTTGTATCAGGTTGTATGGGGTTGTATTAGGTTGCATGGGGTTGTATCAGGTTGTATGGGGTTGTATCAGGTTGCATGGGGTTGTTTCAGGTTGCATGGGGTTGTATCAGGTTGTATGGGGTTGTATCAGGTTGCATGGGGTTGTATCAGGTTGTATGGGGTTGTATCAGGTTGCATGGGGTTGTATCAGGTTGTATGGGGTTGTATCAGGTTGTATGGGATTGTATCAGGTTGTATGGGATTGTATCAGGTTGTATGGGATTGTATCAGGTTGCATGGGATTGTATCAGGTTGCATGGGGTTGTATCAGGTTGTATGGGATTGCATGGGGTTGTATCAGGTTACATGGGGTTGTATCAGGTTGTATGGGGTTGTATCAGGTTGTATGGGGTTGTATCAGGTTGTATGGGGTTGAATCAGGTTGCATGGTGTTACATGGGGTTGTATCAGGTTGCATGGGGTTGTATCAGGTTGCATGGGGTTGTATCAGGTTGCATGGGGTTGTATCAGGTTGCATGGGGTTGCATCAGGTTGCATGGGGAGGTATCAGGTTGCATTGGGTGGTATCAGGTTGCATGGTGTTGTATCAGGTTGCATGGGGTGGCATCAGGTTGTATGGGCATGTATCAGGTTGTATGGGGTTACATGGGGTTGTGTCAGGTTGTATGGTGTTGTATCAGGTTGTATGGGATTGTATCATGTTGTATGGGGTTATATGGGGTTGTATCAGGTCGTGTGGTGTTGTATCAGGTTGTATGGGGTTGTATCAGGTTGCATGGGGTTGTATCAGGTTGCACGGGGTGGTATCAGGTTGTATGGGGTTGTATCAGGTTGTATGGGCATGTATCAGGTTATATGGTGTTGTATCAGGTTGCATGGGTTGTATCAGGTTGTATGGGGTTGCATGGGTTGTATCAGGTTGTATGGGATTGCATGGGGTTGTATCAGGTTACATGGGGTTGTATCAGGTTGTATGGGGTTGTATGGGGTTGTATCAGGTTGTATGGGATTGTATGGTTATGGGATTGTATCAGGTTGCATGGGTTGTATCAGGTTGTATGGGATTGTATCATGTTGCATGGGGTTGTATCAGGTTGTATGGGATTGTATGGGGTTGTATCAGGTTGTATGGGGTTGTATCAGGTTGTATGGGATTGTATCAGGTTGCATGGGGTTGTATCAGATTGTATGGGGTTGTATCAGGTTGCATGGGGTGGTATCAGGTTGCATGGGGTTGTATCAGGTTGCATGGGGTTGTATCAGGTTACATGGGGTTGTATCAGGTTGCATGGTCTTGTATCAGGTTGCATGGTGTTGTATCAGGTTGCATGGGTTGTATCAGGTTGTATGGGGTTGTATCAGGTTGTATGATATTATATCAGGTTGCATGAGTTGTATCAGGTTGCATGGTGTTGTATCAGGTTACATGGGGTTGTATCAGGTTGCATGGGGTTGTATCAGGTTGCATGGTGTTGTATCAGGTTGCATGGTGTTGTATCAGGTTGTATGGGGTTGTATCAGGTTGTATGGGATTGTATGTTGTATCAGGTTGTATGGGGTTGTATCAGGTTGCATGGTGTTACATGGGGTTGTATCAGGTTGCATGGGGTTGTATCAGGTTGCATGGGGTTGTATCAGGTTGCATGGGATTGTATCAGGTTGCATGGTGTTACATGGGGTTGTATCAGGTTGCATGGGGTTGTATCAGGTTGTATGGGGTTGTATCAGGTTGCATGGTGTTACATGGGGTTGTATCAGGTTGCATGGGGTTGTATCAGGTTGTATGGGGTTGTATCAGGTTACATGGGGTTGTATCAGGTTGTATGGAGTTGTATCAGGTTGCATGGGGTTGTATCAGGTTGCATGGTGTTGTATCAGGTTACATGGGGTTGTATCAGGTTGCATGGGATTGTATGGGGTTGTATGGGGTTGTATCAGGTTGTATGGTGTTGTATCAGGTTGTATGGGGTTGTATCAGGTTGCATGGGATTGTATCAGGTTACATGGGGTTGTATCAGGTTACATGGGGTTGTATCAGGTTGCATGGGATTGTATCAGGTTACATGGGGTTGTATCAGGTTGCATGGGGTTGTATCAGGTTACATGGGGTTGTATCAGGTTGCATGGGGTTGTATCAGGTTGCATGGGATTGTATCAGGTTGCATGGGGTTGATGTGGGGTTGTATCAGGTTGCATGGGGTTGTATCAGGTTGTATGGGGTTGTATCAGGTTGCATGGGGTTGTATCAGGTTGCATGGGATTGTATCAGGTTGTATGGGGTTGTATCAGGTTGCATGGGGTTGTATCAGGTTACATGGGATTGTATCAGGTTGCATGGGATTGTATCAGGTTGCATGGGATTGTATCAGGTTGCATGGGGTTGTATCAGGTTACATGGGATTGTATCAGGTTGTATGGGGTTGTATCAGGTTGTATGGGGTTGTATCAGGTTGTATGGGGTTGTATCAGGTTGTATGGGGTTGTATCAGGTTACATGGGTTGTATCAGGTTGCATGGGATTGTATCAGGTTGCATGGGGTTGTATCAGGTTACATGGTGTTGTATCAGGTTACATGGGGTTGTATCAGGTTGCATGGGTTGTATCAGGTTGTATGGGATTGTATCAGGTTGTATGGGGTTGTATCAGGTTACATGTGATTGTATCAGGTTACATGGGGTTGTATCAGGTTGTATGGGGTTGTATCAGGTTGTATGGGGTTGTATCAGGTTACATGGGATTGTATCAGGTTACATGGGATTGTATCAGGTTGTATGGGGTTGTATCAGGTTGTATGGGGTTGTATCAGGTTGTATGGGGTTGTATCAGGTTACATGGGGTTGTATCAGGTTACATACAGTTGTATCAGGTTACATGGGGTTGTATCAGGGTGTATGGTGTTGTATCAGGTTGTATGGTGTTGTATCAGGTTGCATGGGGTTGTATCAGGTTGCATGGGGTTGTATCAGGTTACATGGGATTGTATCAGGTTACATGGGGTTGTATCAGGTTGCATGGGGTTGTATCAGGTTACATGGTGTTGTATCAGGTTACATGGGATTGTATCAGGTTGCATGTGATTGTATCAGGTTGTATGGGGTTGTATCAGGTTGTATGGGGTTGTATCAGGTTACATGGGGTTGTATCAGGTTACATGGGGGTTGTATCAGGTTACATGGGGTTGTATCAGGTTGTATGGGATTGTATCAGGTTACATGGGGTTGTATCAGGTTGCATGGGGTTGTATCAGGTTGTATGGGGTTGTATCAGGTTGCATGGGGTTGTATCAGGTTGCATGGGATTGTATCAGGTTACATGGGGTTGTATCAGGTTGTATGGGGTTGTATCAGGTTGCATGGGATTGTATCAGGTTGTATGGGATTGTATCAGGTTGCATGGGATTGTATCAGGTTACATGGGGTTGTATCAGGTTGCATGGGGTTGTATCAGGTTGTATGGGATTACATGGGGTTGTATCAGGTTACATGGTGTTGTATCAGGTTATATGGGGTTGTATCAGGTTACATGGGGTTGTATCAGGTTGTATGGGGTTGTATCAGGTTACATGGGATTGTATCAGGTTGCATGGGATTGTATCAGGTTACATGGGGTTGTATCAGGTTACATGGGGTTGTATCAGGTTACATGGGGTTGTATCAGGTTGCATGGGGTTGTATCAGGTTGTATGGGGTTGTATCAGGTTGCATGGGGTTGTATCAGGTTGTATGGGGTTGTATCAGGTTGCATGGGGTTGTATCAGGTTGTATGGTGTTGTATCAGGTTGTATGGGATTGTATCAGGTTGTATGGGATTGTATCAGGTTGTATGGGATTGTATCAGGTTGCATGGGATTGTATTAGGTTGTATGGGATTGTATCAGGTTACATGGGGTTGTATCAGGTTGCATGGGGTTGTATCAGGTTGTATGGGATTGCATGGGGTTGTATCAGGTTACATGGGGTTGTATCAGGTTGTATGGGGATGTATCAGGTTGTATGGGGTTATATCAGGTTGTATGGGGTTGAATCAGGTTGCATGGTGTTACATGGGGTTGTATCAGGTTGCATGGGGTTGTATCAGGTTGCATGGGGTTGTATCAGGTTGCATGGGGTTGTATCAGGTTGCATGGGGTTGCATCAGGTTGCATGGGGAGGTATCAGGTTGCATTGGGTGGTATCAGGTTGCATGGTGTTGTATCAGGTTGCATGGGGTGGCATCAGGTTGTATGGGCATGTATCAGGTTGTATGGGGTTACCTGGGGTTGTGTCAGGTTGTATGGTATTGTATCAGGTTGTATGGGATTGTATCATGTTGTATGGGGTTATATGGGGTTGTATCAGGTCGTGTGGTGTTGTATCAGGTTGTATGGGGTTGTATCAGGTTGCATGGGGTTGTATCAGGTTGCACGGGGTGGTATCAGGTTGTATGCGGTTGTATCATGTTGTATGGGCATGTATCAGGTTATATGGTGTTGTATCAGGTTGCATGGTTTGTATCAGGTTGTATGGGGTTGCATGGGTTGTATCAGGTTGTATGGGATTGCATGGGGTTGTATCAGGTTACATGGGGTTGTATCAGGTTGTATGGGGTTGTATCAGGTTGTATGGGATTGTATCATGTTGCATGGGGTTGTATCAGGTTGTATGGGATTGTATGGGGTTGTATCAGGTTGTATGGGGTTGTATCAGGTTGTATGGGATTGTATCAGGTTGCATGGGGTTGTATCAGATTGAATGGGGTTGCATGGGGTTGTATCAGGTTGCATGGGGTGGTATCAGGTTGCATGGGGTTGTATCAGGTTGCATGGGGTTGTATCAGGTTACATGGGGTTGTATCAGGTTGCATGGTCTTGTATCAGGTTGCATGGTGTTGTATCAGGTTGCATGGGTTGTATCAGGTTGTATGGGGTTGTATCAGGTTGTATGATATTATATCAGGTTGCATGAGTTGTATCAGGTTGCATGGTGTTGTATCAGGTTACATGGGGTTGTATCAGGTTGCATGGGGTTGTATCAGGTTGCATGGTGTTGTATCAGGTTGCATGGTGTTGTATCAGGTTGTATGGGGTTGTATCAGGTTGTATGGGATTGTATCAGGTTGTATGGGGTTGTATCAGGTTGCATGGTGTTACATGGGGTTGTATCAGGTTGCATGGGGTTGTATCAGGTTGCATGGGGTTGTATCAGGTTGCATGGGATTGTATCAGGTTGCATGGTGTTACATGGGGTTGTATCAGGTTGCATGGGGTTGTATCAGGTTGTATGGGGTTGTATCAGGTTGCATGGTGTTACATGGGGTTGTATCAGGTTGCATGGGGTTGTATCAGGTTGTATGGGGTTGTATCAGGTTACATGGGGTTGTATCAGGTTGTATCAAGTTGCATGGGGTTGTATGGGGTTGTATCAGGTTGCATGGTGTTACATGGGGTTGTATCAGGTTGCATGGGGTTGTATCAGGTTGTATGGGGTTGTATCAGGTTGTATGGGGTTGTATGGGGTTGTATGGGTTGTATCAGGTTGCATGGTGTTACATGGGGTTGTATCAGGTTGCATGGGGTTGTATCAGGTTGCATGGGGTTGTATCAGGTTACATGGGGTTGTATCAGGTTGCATGGGGTTGTATCAGGTTGCATGGGATTGTATCAGGTTGCATGGTATTGTATCAGGTTGTATGGGATTGTATCAGGTTGTATGGGATTGTATCAGGTTGTATGGGATTGTATCAGGTTGCATGGGATTGTATCAGGTTGCATGGTGTTACATGGGATTGTATCAGGTTACATGGGGTTGTATCAGGTTGCATGGGATTGTATCAGGTTGTATGGGATTGTATCAGGTTGTATGGGATTGTATCAGGTTGTATGGGATTGTATCAGGTTGTATGGGATTGTATCAGGTTGCATGGTGTTGTATCAGGTTACATGGGATTGTATCAGGTTGCATGGGATTGTATCAGGTTGCATGGGATTGTATCAGGTTGCATGGGGTTGTATCACGTTACATGGGATTGTATCAGGTTGTATGGGGTTGTATCAGGTTGTATGGGGTTATTTCGGTTGTATCAGGTTGTATGGGGTTGTATCAGGTTGTATGGGGTTGTATCAGGTTACATGGGGTTGTATCAGGTTGTATCAGGTTGTATGGGATTGCATCAGGTTGCATGGGGTTGTATCAGGTTACATGGTGTTGTATCAGGTTACATGGGGTTGTATCAGGTTGCATGGGTTGTATCAGGTTGTATGGGATTGTATCAGGTTGTATGGGGTTGTATCAGGTTACATGTGATTGTATCAGGTTACATGGGGTTGTATCAGGTTGTATGGGGTTGTATCAGGTTGTATGGGGTTGTATCAGGTTACATGGGATTGTATCAGGTTACATGGGATTGTATCAGGTTGTATGGGGTTGTATCAGGTTGTATGGGGTTGTATCAGGTTGTATGGGGTTGTATCAGGTTACATGGGGTTGTATCAGGTTACATACAGTTGTATCAGGTTACATGGGGTTGTATCAGGGTGTATGGTGTTGTATCAGGTTGTATGGTGTTGTATCAGGTTGCATGGGGTTGTATCAGGTTGCATGGGGTTGTATCAGGTTACATGGGATTGTATCAGGTTACATGGGGTTGTATCAGGTTGCATGGGGTTGTATCAGGTTACATGGTGTTGTATCAGGTTACATGGGATTGTATCAGGTTGCATGGTTGTATCAGGTTGATGGGGTTGTATCAGGTTGTATGGGGTTGTATCAGGTTACATGGGGTTGTATCAGGTTACATGGGGTTGTATCAGGTTACATGGGGTTGTATCAGGTTGTATGGGATTGTATCAGGTTACATGGGGTTGTATCAGGTTGCATGGGGTTGTATCAGGTTGTATGGGGTTGTATCAGGTTGCATGGGGTTGTATCAGGTTGCATGGGATTGTATCAGGTTACATGGGGTTGTATCAGGTTGTATGGGGTTGTATCAGGTTGCATGGGATTGTATCAGGTTGTATGGGATTGTATCAGGTTGCATGGGATTGTATCAGGTTACATGGGGTTGTATCAGGTTGCATGGGGTTGTATCAGGTTGATGGGCATGGGGTTGTATCAGGTTACATGGGGTTGTATCAGGTTATATGGGGTTGTATCAGGTTGCATGGGGTTGTATCAGGTTGCATGGGGTTGTATCAGGTTACATGGGATTGTATCAGGTTGCATGGGATTGTATCAGGTTGATGGGGTTGTATCAGGTTGATGGGGTTGTATCAGGTTATGGGTTGTATCAGGTTATGGGTTGTATCAGGTTGCATGTTGTATCAGGTTCATGGGGTTGTATCAGGTGATGGGTTGTATCAGGTTATGGTTGTATCAGGTTTGGGTTGTATCAGGTTCATGGGTTGTATCAGTTCATGGGTTGTATCAGGTTGCATGGGGTTGTATCAGGTTGCATGGGGTTGTATCAGGTTACATGGGGTTGTATCAGGTTGCATGGGGTTGTATCAGGTTACATGGGGTTGTATCAGGTTGCATGGTGTTGTATCAGGTTACATGGGGTTGTATCAGGTTGCATGGGGTTGTATCAGGTTACATGGGGTTGTATCAGGTTGCATGGGGTTGTATCAGGTTGCATGGGATTGTATCAGGTTGCATGGGATTGTATCAGGTTGTATGGGATTGTATCAGGTTGTATGGGATTGTATCAGGTTGTATGGGATTGTATCAGGTTGCATGGGATTGTATCAGGTTGTATGGGATTGTATCAGGTTGTATGGGGTTGAATCAGGTTGCATGGTGTTACATGGGATTGTATCAGGTTGCATGGGATTGTATCAGGTTACATGGGATTGTATCAGGTTGCATGGTGTTACATGGGATTGTATCAGGTTGTATGGGATTGTATCAGGTTACATGGGATTGTATCAGGTTACATGGGATTGTATCAGGTTACATGGGATTGTATCAGGTTACATGGGGTTGTATCAGGTTACATGGGATTGTATCAGGTTGCATGGGATTGTATCAGGTTACATGGGATTGTATCAGGTTACATGGGATTGTATCAGGTTACATGGGATTGTATCAGGTTACATGGGGTTGTATCAGGTTACATGGGGTTGTATCAGGTTACATGGGGTTGTATCAGGTTACATGGGGTTGTATCAGGTTGTATGGGGTTGTATCAGGTTGCATGGGGTTGTATCAGGTTACATGGGGTTGTATCAGGTTGTATGGGGTTGTATCAGGTTGTATGGGGTTGTATCAGGTTGTATGGGGTTGTATCAGGTTGCATGGGGTTGTATCAGGTTACATGGGGTTGTATCAGGTTGCATGGTGTTACATGGGATTGTATCAGGTTACATGGGGTTGTATCAGGTTGCATGGGATTGTATCAGGTTGTATGGGATTGTATCAGGTTGCATGGGATTGTATCAGGTTGTATGGGATTGTATCAGGTTGTATGGGATTGTATCAGGTTGCATGGTGTTGTATCAGGTTACATGGGATTGTATCAGGTTGCATGGGATTGTATCAGGTTGCATGGGATTGTATCAGGTTGCATGGGGTTGTATCAGGTTACATGGGATTGTATCAGGTTGTATGGGGTTGTATCAGGTTGTATGGGGTTATATCGGTTGTATCAGGTTGTATGGGGTTGTATCAGGTTGTATGGGGTTGTATCAGGTTACATGGGGTTGTATCAGGTTGTATGGATGGTTGATCAGGTGCATGGGTTGTATCAGTCATGGGTTGTATCAGGTTCATGGGGTTGTATCAGGTTGGTTATCAGTTATGGGTTGTATGTTGATGGGTTGTATCAGGTTCATGGTTGTGTTACATGGGGTTGTATCAGGTTGTATGGTTGTATCAGGTTGTATGGGGTTGTATCAGGTTACATGGGTTGTATCAGGTTACATGGGGTTGTATCAGGTTGCATGGGGTTGTATCAGGTTGTATGGGGTTGTATCAGGTTGCATGGGGTTGTATCAGGTTGCATGGGGTTGTATCAGGTTGCATGGGGTTGTATCAGGTTACATGGGGTTGTATCAGGTTGCATGGTGTTGTATCAGGTTGCATGGTGTTGTATCAGGTTGCATGGGTTGTATCAGGTTGCATGGGGTTGTATCAGGTTACATGGGGTTGTATCAGGTTACATGGGGTTGTATCAGGTTGCATGGGGTTGTATCAGGTTACATGGGGTTGTATCAGGTTACATGGGTTGTATCAGGTTGTATGGGATTGTATCAGGTTGCATGGGGTTGTATCAGGTTGCATGGGTTGTATCAGGTTACATGGGGTTGTATCAGGTTGCATGGGGTTGTATCAGGTTGCATGGTGTTTACATGGGTTTGTATCAGGTTGCATGGTTACATGGGGTTGTATCAGGTTGCATGGGGTTGTATCAGGTTACATGGGTTGTATCAGGTTGCATGGGGTTGTATCAGGTTGCATGGGATTGTATCAGGTTGTATGGGATTGTATCAGGTTGCATGGGGTTGTATCAGGTTGCATGGGGTTGTATCAGGTTGCATGGGGTTGTATCAGGTTACATGGGATTGTATCAGGTTACATGGGGTTGTATCAGGTTACATGGGGTTGTATCAGGTTACATGGGGTTGTATCAGGTTACATGGGGTTGTATCAGGTTGCATGGGATTGTATCAGGTTACATGGGGTTGTATCAGGTTGCATGGGATTGTATCAGGTTACATGGGGTTGTATCAGGTT
>JABXNX010000692.1:0-75789 GCA_014843695.1 Archivesica marissinica
GCTAACAGCGTGATATATTATCCTTGCTAACAGCGTGACATATTATCCTTGCTAACAGCACGACATATTATCATTGCGAATAGTGCGACATATTATCCTTGTGAATAGCGCGACATATTATCCTTGTGAATAGCGCGACATATTATCCTTGTGAATAGTGCGACATATTATCCTTGTGAATAGTGCGACATATTATCCTTGTGAATAGCGCGACATATTATCCTTTCGAACAGCGCGAAATATTATCCTTTCGAACAGCACGACATATGATCCTTGTGAATAGCGCGACATATTATTAAGATTAAATATTGCATTACAGTTTGGAATTCGAATGAAAACAAAGTAACTATCCAGATCTATTATAAAATGCTAGAACATGATTGTGGAAATGGAAATACATATAATTGATCGAATTGGCCGTCGCAAGTTAAAACCATGCAAACTAATGGTGGCATGTCAAACATTTGGAATTATCGCTACAATATGTTAGTACATATTTCTCCAATAAAACAATGAACAATATATATATAAACAGATATGGTATTCTAATTTTAATAACACAAATAGACTGAACTCGTGTAGCATATATAAACACAGTTTGAAATGTCGAATACTCCTGACAATTGCTGGTGTTGTATTTGTAATTACTTGTGTTGTATGTGTAATTGCCGGTGTTGTATTTGTAATTACTGGTGCAGTATTTGTAATTGCTGATGTTGTATTTGTAATTACTGGTGTTTCATTTGTAATTACTGGTGTTGTATTTGTAATTGCTGGTATTGTATTTGTTATTGCTTGTGTTGTATTTGTAATTACTGGTGTTGTATGTGTAATTGCTGGTGTTGTATGTGTAATTGATGGCGTTGTATTTGTAATTGCTCTGTTGTATTTGTAATTACTGGTGTTGTATGGTAATTACTGGTGTTGTATTTGTAATTACTGGTGTTGTATGTGTAATTACTGGTGTTCTATTTGTAATTGCTGGTATTCTATTTGTAATTACTGGTGTTTCATTTGTAAATAATGGTGTTGTATTTGCAATTACTGGTGTTTCATTTGTAATTTCTGATGTTGTATTTGTAATTACTGGTGTTCTATTTGTAATTGCTGGTATTATATTTGTAATTACTGGTGTTTCATTTGTAAATAATGGTGTTGTATTTGTAATTACTGGTGTTGTATTTGTAATTGATGGCGTTGTATTTGTAATTGATGGCGTTGTATTTGTAATTGATGTGTTGTATTTGTAATTACTGGTGTTGTATTTGTAATTACTGGTATTGTATTTGTAATTGCTGGTAATGTATTTGTTATTGCTTGTGTTGTATGTGTAATTGCTGGTGTTGTATGTGTAATTGATGGCGTTGTATTTGTAATTACTGGTGTTATATTTATAATTAATGGTGTTGTATTTGTAATTACTGATATTGTAGTTGTAATTGCTAGTGTTGTATTTGTAATTGCTGGTGTTGTATGTGTAATTGATGGTGTTGTATTTGTTATTGCTTGTGTTGTATTTGTAATTACTGGTATTGCGTGTATAGTATTGTATTTGCTCTAAGCAGTTTGTAGATTGTTATTGTTGTTGTTGTTATTGTTCTTGTTGCTGGAGTGCACATGAAACGAGTTGGAAAGGGGTATTTAGAGCTACAAACGTTTCTCAGATCTAAAACTCAAGTTCCAGTGATTCTATTGGTTGATTCTGAGATATACTCTCAGCTGAACCAATCAGTCGTGAGCCTAAGTTTGGGATAGGAGAAGATTAATAACATCGGGCGCTGGTGCTAAGCTATGTCTAATTGTGTACAATTGTTTGGTTTCCCGTAGAAAAGGTTCCGCCATTTTGAAGCTTACCTTACTAGTTATGTAGGAAGGCAGTTTACTATGGGGAGGGCAGTTTACTTTGGGGGGGGTTTTTTGGGGAGGGCAGTTTACTTTGGGGAGGGCACGTTTACATTGGGGAGGGCACGTTTACATTGGGGAGGGCACGTTTACATTGGGGAGGGCAGTTTACTTTGGGGAGGGCAGTTTACTTTGGGGAGGGCACGTTTACATTGGGGAGGCACGTTTACATTGGGGAGGGCACGTTTACATTGGGGAGGGCAGTTTACTATGGGGAGGGCACGTTTACTTTGGGGAAGGCAGTTTACTATGGGGAGGGCAGTTTACATTGGGGAGGGCACGTTTACATTGGGGGGGCAGTTTACATTGGGGAGGGCAGTTTACATTGGTGAGGGCACGTTTACATTGGGGAGGGCAGTTTACTTTGGGGAGGGCAGTTTACTTTGGGAGGGCAGTTTACTTTGGGGAGGGCATTTTACTTTGGGGAGGGCAGTTTACATTGGTGAGGGCACGTTTACATTGGGGAGGGCAGTTTACTTTGGGGAGGGCAGTTTACTTTGGGGAGGGCAGTTTACTTTGGGAGGGCATTTTACTTTGGGGAGGGCAGTTTACATTGGTGAGGGCACGTTACATTGGGGAGGGCAGTTTACTTTGGGGAGGGCAGTTTACTTTGGGGAGGGAAGTTTACTTTGGGAGGGCAGTTTACTTTGGGGAGGGCAGTTTACTTTGGGGGGGCATTTTACATTGGGAGGGCATTTTACTTTGGGGAGGGCAGTTTACTTTGGGGAGGGCAGTTTACTTTGGGGAGGGCAGTTTACATTGGGGAGGGCAGTTTACTTTGGGGAGGACAGTTTACTTTGGGGAGGACAGTTTACTTGGGGAGGATGTTACTTTGGGGAGGGTAGTTTACTTTGGGGAGGGCAGTTTACTTTGGGGAGGGTAGTTACTTTGGGGAGGGCAGTTTACTTTGGGGAGGGCAGTTTACTTTGGGGAGGGCACGTTTCATTGGGGAGGGCAGTTTACATTGGGGAGGGCAGTTTACATTGGGGAGGGCACGTTTACTATGGGGAGGGCAGTTTACATTGGGGAGGGCACGTTTACATTGGGGAGGGCACGTTTACTTTGGTGAGGGTAGTTTACTTTGGGGAGGGCAGTTTACTTTGGGGAGGGTAGTTTACTTTGGGGAGGGCAGTTTACTTTGGGGAGGGTAGTTTACTAATGTTGTTAGAACTTGTTGCCCAACTAAATTTGCTATGTCATGATTATGTTTGCAATAGAAATGTCAAATAACAAATACAATATGATTAATCTATCAATACACACATTTAGTGATGTACCCTCTTTTCATCTGTTAGTTTTCGTTTTATTGTTTAGATTTTGTGCACGTATCACACTCACGATGTTGATGTCACGTGGTATTTAGTTTAAACATATTTTATTTCCCAATATGATACATATTGAACAATTCATCGTGGAATTGTGAGTAGATGTGTATTGGTGCTGATGGGGATGGCTTCTATCGTCCGCAGTTGGTGGATTTGTCGTCGAGTGGAGAGTAGGCATTTATTGGTTGCGCTGGGGATGGCTTCTATCGTCCGCAGTTGGTGGATTCGTCATCGAGTGGAGAGTAGACATTTATTGGTTGTGCTGGGGATGGCGTCTAACATGGCGATGGGTGAGTATCAGATGTCTGTAATATATAACGAAATTAATGCATATTATGTAATATATATTTGAAATACGTAGTGATTAACTTATGTATTGTTTTTGGAGGTTGTATTTGTATATGGTAATTTGTTTCAAGGACGCACACACGCACGCACGCACGCACGCACGCACACGAGCATATCCAGACTCTCTCAGTTTAGTCATTTTCATAAAATTAAAAATTAGTATAGTTGTTTATTAATAATATATATACTATATTTGTTTAAACTTGATTGTGAAACAAGGACAATAGAAGAATTAGGTGCATTTGCCTAAAGACATCACAACCGTACTTTTAGTGTGGTTGTAGCTCAAAACCCATCGATCGCAGGTTCGATCCCCCGTCTGACCCTAATAACATTAACAGTCTTTCAGTTGGGACTTTAAACAGAGGTCTCGTGTCGGTGCTGTACACCGTGCACATATTAATAACCAGATGAGACTCTGGAATGTGTCTCTGTCTGTATCATTGCACTATCCTCCAAAAAAAGACTGGAACCCAGGCTACGGTTGCCCATATGAGCGACGCCTGCTGAAGAGATTAATCATTTTAGATTTTTGGAGGATAATGCAATTATACAGAGTATTCCAGAGTATCCTCTGGTTCTTTTGCATGCGTGGTGTAAACCACCGACACGAGACCTCGGTTTAACGTCCCATCTGAAAGACTGTTAATTTTATTAGGGTCAGACGAGGGATCGAACATGCGATCCGTGGGTAACCAGTACAGCGTGTTACCACTGGACTACAGATCCGTCTGTTTTATTCGTAATTTGCTATGGGAAACAATAATATATTACCTGTATTTCACAGTGTAAGGCTTATTTCCCATACCGGATTATGCTATGACGGCTATGACGGCTATGACGTTTATGATGACGATGCTTTATCTTTTTAACCGGTTTGCCCCAGTACGTCTTTACCGTTTTATTGCAATCGCATGCTGTGGGCATGCGGTAAGCTGCGAACGAACACTCCATGGAGCAATCAATATAGCCAGCATACGTTTCTTGGAATATGCACATATAAATGGCTAGGATCAGGACTAGATATGTCCGTGTCGTCTTCATTTGGATAGTTCTGATTTTGCCTTTTTACCTGGAATTAAAATAAAGTCTAGTATAGATTATGAGACCCGATGCCAAAAAAGCAAAAAAAGTTAAATAATGAAAAGTTAAATAAATAAAATGAAAAAAATATCCCTTTGCTGTATAAAATGTTGACTGCTAGAGAGCTGAAAGGTCAGTACATAATTATACGTCTAAACTCATTAAATCAGAAAACGCAGGAAATTGCTTCTATACCGTAACAATGTTAACTGGGAGCATGCACCAGGACCCATTAGATTGCCTCTGTTGAAATTTGTCTCTGGCTGTACTGATTATGTACAAACGTGTAAAATGTTTCCATTATTTGAAGATCCTTATAATCAGTGGACCCCTCCCCCAAGAAAGTCCAATGGAACATGGTTACCTATTATGACATTAGAGTGTGTAATATTCATAATGATTGAACGTTAATAAATATAGATAGAGGACGCTGTTAATCATTTCCTGAACGTCGGTAACCATTGAGGGGACGCCGTTAACCATTGAAGCGGCGTCGGTAACCATTGAGGGAACGCCATTAACCATTGACGGGACGTCGGTAACCATTGAGGGGACGCCGTTAACCATTGAAGCGGCGTCGGTAACCATTGAGGGAACGCCATTAACCATTGACGGGACGTCGGTAACCATTGAGGGGACGCCGTTAACCATTGAAGCGGCATCGGTAACCATTGATGGAACGCCGTTAATCATTGAAGCGGCGTCGGTAACCATTGAGGGGACGCCGTTAACCATTGAAGCGGCGTCGGTAACCATTGAGGGAACGCCATTAACCATTGACGGGACGTCGGTAACCATTGAGGGGACGCCGTTAACCATTGAAGCGGCTTCGGTAACCATTGAGGGGACGCCGTTAGCCATTGAGGCGGCGTTGGTAACCATTGAGGGGACGCTGTTAATCATTGAAGCGGCGTCGGTAACCATTGAAGGAACGCCATTAATCATTGAAGCGGCGTCGGTAACCATTGCGGGGACGCTGTTAATCATTGAAGCGGCGTTGGTAACCATTGAGGGGACGCTGTTAATCATTGAAGCGGCGTCGGTAACCATTGAGGGGACGCCGTTTATCATTGAAGCGGCGTTGGTAACCATTGAGGGGACGCTGTTGATCATTGAAGCGGCGTTGGTAACCATTGAGGGGACGCCGTTAATCATTGAAGCGGCGTCAGTAACCATTGAGGAGACGCCGTTAATCATTGAGGGGACGCCGTTAATCATTGAGGGGACGTCGGTATCCATTGTGGGAACGCCGTTAACCATTGACGGGACGTCGGTAACCATTGACGGGACGCCGTTAATCATTGACGGGACGTCGGTAACAATTGAAGGGACGCCATTAATCATTGACGGGACGTCGGTAACCATTGAGGGGACGCCGTAAATCATTGAAGCAGCGTCGGTGTCCATTGAGGGGACGTCGGTAACCATTGACGGCACGTCGACAACCATTGAAGGGACGCCGTATATCATTGAAGCAGCGTCGGTGTCCATTGAGGGGACGCCGTTAACCATTGAGGGGACATCGCTAACCATTGAGGGGACGTCGGTAACCATTGACGGAACGTCGGTATCCATTGAGGGAACGCCGTTAACCATTGACGGGACGTCGGTAACCATTGAGGGGACGCCGTAAATCATTGATGCAGTGTCGGTAACCATTGAGGGGACGCTGTTAATCATTGAATCGGCGTCGGTAACCATTGAGGGGACGCTGTTAATCATTGAAGCGGCGTCGGTAACCCTTGAGGGGACGCTGTTAATAATTGAAGCGGCGTCGGTAACCATTGAGGGGACGCTGTTAATCATTGAAGCGGCGTCGGTAACCATTGAGGGGACGCTGTTAATCATTGAAGCGGCGTCAGTAGCCATTGAGGGGACGCTATTAATCATTGAAGCGGCGTCGGTAACAATTGAGGGGACGCTGTTAATCATTGAAGCAGCGTCGGTAACCATTGAGGGGACGCCGTTAATCATTGAAGCGGCGTCGGTAACCATTGAGGGGACGCAGTTAACCATTGAAGCGGCGTTGGTAACCATTGAGGGAACGCAGTTAACCATTGAAGCGGCGTCGGTAACCATTGAGGGGACGCTGTTAATCATCGAAGCAGCGTCGGTAACCATTGAGGGGACGCTGTTAATCATTGAAGCAGCGTCGGTAACCATTGAGGGGACGCTGTTAATCATTGAAGCGGCGTCGGTAACCATTGAGGGGACGCCGTTAATCATTGAAGCGGCGTTGGTAACCATTGAGGGGACGCCGTTAATCATTGAGGGGACGCCGTTAAACATTGAGGGGACGCCGATAACCATTGACGGGACTTCGCTAACCATTGACGGGACGCCGTTAATCATTGACAGGACGTCGGTAGCAATTGAAGGGACGCCATTAATCATTGACGGGACGTCGGTAACCATTGAGGGGACGCCGTAAATCATTGAAGCAGCGTCGGTGTCCATTGAGGGGACGTCGGTAACCATTGACGGCACGTCGGCAACCATTGAAGGGACGCCGTATATCATTGAAGCAGCGTCGGTGTCCATTGAGGGGACGCCGTTAACCATTGAGGGGACGTCGCTAACCATTGAGGGGACGTCGGTAACCATTGACGGAATGTCGGTATCCATTGAGGGAACGCCGTTAACCATTGACGGGACGTCGGTAACCATTGAGGGGACGCCGTAAATCATTGAAGCAGTGTCGGTAACCATTGAGGGGACGCTGTTAATCATTGAAGCGGCGTCGGTAACCATTGAGGGGACGCTGTTAATCATTGAAGCGGCGTCGGTAACCATTGAGGGGACGCTGTTAATCATTGAAGCGGCGTCGGTATCCATTGAGGGGACGCTGTTAATCATTGAAGCGGCGTCGGTATCCATTGAGGGGACGCTGTTAATCATTGAAGCGGCGTCGGTAACCAGTGAGGGGACGCTGTTAATCATTGAAGCGGCGTCGGTAGCCATTGAGGGGACGCTGTTAATCATTGAAGCGGCGTCGGTAACCATTGAGGGGACGCTGTTAATCATTGAAGCAGCGTCGGTAACCATTGACGGGACGCCGTTAATCATTGAAGCGGCGTCGGTAACCATTGAGGGGACGCTGTTAATCATTGCCTGGACGTCGGTATCCATTGAGGGGACGCAGGTAACCATTGAAGCAGCGTTGGTAACCATTGAGGGGACGCTGTTAATCATTGAAGCGGCGTCGGTAACCATTGAGCGGACGCCGTTAACCATTGAGGGGACGTCGCTAACCATTGAGGGGACGTCGGTAACCATTGACGGAATGTCGGTATCCATTGAGGGAACGCCGTTAACCATTGACGGGACGTCGGTAACCATTGAGGGGACGCCGTAAATCATTGAAGCAGTGTCGGTAACCATTGAGGGGACGCTGTTAATCATTGAAGCGGCGTCGGTAACCATTGAGGGGACGCTGTTAATCATTGAAGCGGCGTCGGTAACCATTGAGGGGACGCTGTTAATCATTGAAGCGGCGTCGGTATCCATTGAGGGGACGCTGTTAATCATTGAAGCGGCGTCGGTATCCATTGAGGGGACGCTGTTAATCATTGAAGCGGCGTCGGTAACCAGTGAGGGGACGCTGTTAATCATTGAAGCGGCGTCGGTAGCCATTGAGGGGACGCTGTTAATCATTGAAGCGGCGTCGGTAACCATTGAGGGGACGCTGTTAATCATTGAAGCAGCGTCGGTAACCATTGACGGGACGCCGTTAATCATTGAAGCGGCGTCGGTAACCATTGAGGGGACGCTGTTAATCATTGCCTGGACGTCGGTATCCATTGAGGGGACGCAGGTAACCATTGAAGCAGCGTTGGTAACCATTGAGGGGACGCTGTTAATCATTGAAGCGGCGTCGGTAACCATTGAGCGGACGCCGTTAACCATTGAAGCGACGTCGGTAACCATTGAGGGGACGCCGTTAATCATTGAAGCGGCGTCGGTAACCATTGAGGGGACGCTGTTAATCATTGCCTGGACGTCGGTATCCATTGAGGGGACGCAGGTAACCATTGAAGCAGCGTTGGTAACCATTGAGGGGACGCTGTTAATCATTGAAGCGGCGTCGGTAACCATTGAGCGGACGCCGTTAACCATTGAAGCGACGTCGGTAACCATTGAGGGGACGCCGTTAATCATTGAAGCGGCGTCGGTAGCCACTGAGGCACCGCGGTTAATCATTGAAGCGGCGTCGGTAACCACTGAGGCAACGCCGTTAATCATTGAAGCGGCGTCGGTAGCCACTGAGGCAACGCCGTTAATCATTGAAGCGGCGTCGGTAGCCACTGAGGCAACGCCGTTAATCATTGAAGCGGCGTCGGTAGCCACTGAGGCAACGCCGTTAATCATTGAAGCGGCGTCGGTAGCCACTGAGGAAACGCCGTTAATCATTGAAGCGGCGTCGGTAGCCACTGAGGCAACGCCGTTAATCATTGAAGCGGCGTCGGTAACCATTGAGGGGACGCCGTTAATCATTGAAGCAGCGTCGGTAACCATTGAGGGGACGCCGTTAATCATTGAAGCAGCGTCGGTAACCATTGAGGGGACGCTGTTAATCATTAAATGCACAATGATAGCACAAAGTATAGCACAAATACCAATCATAGTGAACTATAGGAGACTGTACAGTGCTATGTCTGCACTAGTATCATAGAGATATTTAGTATTTGGAGAATACAGTCAATAGAGAATTTTAAGTCGTGATAGCGCAGTTATAGAGCGTTCGCTTCAGGTGCGAAAGGCCCGGAGTTCGTGCTCAGCTGTAGCCATTACGATTGTGCCCTTAGACAAGGCATTTAAATCCCACATGCCTCTCCTTTCTCACTCTTGGTGATGGATTTCACCAGGAATGAGGTATCGTGAGTTATTAATAAAGTTGTAAGAACTTGTTTCGCAATATAGCTCAAACAAATTTCTATAAACTAGAGGCTTTTTTTGAAATACAATATTAACCTGTCTTCTCTTAAAATATCAACAACAATATATTATGTATATGGATGCAAAAATATGAAGGATATATATTCCTGTTTATTAAAATGAATTTGCACTGTATGCGCATGCCTTATTTTGTTATTAGTTTAAAAACCGTGCACGTAAAAGAACCAGAGGAGACTCTGGAATTGGTCTCTGTCTGTATCATTGCACTATCCTCCAACATCTAAAATGACTAATCTCGTCAGGAGGTATCGCTCATATGGGTAACCGGTAGCGACGATAAATCAATGTAAAACACACATGATATAAACCAAATTATCAAAACTTGACAATATATATAGATCAATAGCATTGGTGCATCTGTTTATATTTATAAATATTGAAAACATAAATACACGTAAATATAGCATAGCATAATACAAACTGTACCTCGAGCTCGACGTTTCGTCTGATTCGTCCGTGTTGTTAGACACTTTCAATTCAATGCAAACCTTATTGTCGTGTCGGAGGTTTTACCCTTGGCAATGCGAGAGTCTTACAGTTGGTCTTATATATAGGCAAACTACCTGCTAATGTAAACCTTCCTTGTAAACTCGTGTGATAATAATAATAATACACATACCTTGAAGTGAGTATGGTGATATTTAGAATGCCTATCAATACAGGCTCCTCATCTTAGCACCTTGTCATCTCCCAGTTGGTATTAATGTCCTACATGTCTCTCACCTGCAGTGAACAACCCTACAACTGTGCTGTCACAATGTACCCTATAATGAATGTGTACTGGTGTGTGTTTTACGTTTATTTATCGTCGCTACCGGTTGCCCATATGAGCGACGCCTCCTGAAGAGATTAGTTATTTTAGATTTTGGAGGATAGTGCATGATACAGACAGAGACCAATTCCAGAATCTCCTCTGGTTCTTTTACGTGCACGGTGTAAAGCACCGACACGAGACCTCGGTTTAACGTCCCATCTGAAAGATTGTTAATTGTATTAGGGTCAGACGGGGGATCGAACCTGCGACCCCTGGATTACCAGTCCAGTGTGTTACCACTGGACTACAGATCCGTCTGTGTACTTGTGTATTTTTAGGTTTATATATATATATATCGTCGCTACCGGTTGTCCATATATGCGACGCCTCCTGTAGGGTTTTAGTCATTTTGCTATCAAGCTCAAATTGATAGCCTGTTCATTCCTATTAGATGTACATCTTGTATAATACATATGCAATAAGGGAGTCAATTTATTTATAGAGGCTTCAAATTCATAACTGATAAGTAACTGTTTTCAACCCTACTAAATATCGAAGAGTTTATACATTTATAATTTAGAAATTGTGAACGGAAGATAATTAGGCCGTGTAAGAAACGATTGTTTGGCTAATATATCAATTAGAATAGTTTGATGAAGGAAGGAACTTAATTTAGTCATATGGGACTATTATGAACACATTGAAATAGTGAGGCGAACAATAAGATACGAGATATTACGAATATATGGTACATGTAATAATATAAATTAAAGGCGATTGTTATAAATTATATGATACAAAGGAAATTGATAGACTGTGTTGAGTTATAAATTATTGAAATAAACGTACAACCCACGCACTGCACTCGCCTCTCATGCTACTGCAACAAAGCACCATTGCTTGTGAACAAATTCCAACCGACGAAATGCAAAAGTTACGCGATATGTTGTCTTTATCTCGTTTGACTTATTTACGTGTTTGAAAAGCGAAATCAGGTCCCACTGTGACTCATCGATCGCATCTGTATTCAAACAGTCTGATACTGAATATATAAACTGAGAGGTGAACGATCGAAATACAAGATATTACTTGGCAACATTAAACTGAGACTCATTAATCTCCGCCAAAGCCTTCGTAAGTTTCCGTAAAACTACGACCAGGACATGTATACGTTAGGTTTTTACCGTTAATATTTGAATCAAGTCAGTAAGTAAGTGTACCATAATCTAAAGCTCATATTTTACTTCGGAAATGCGATTATTAACGAAGTAAGTTCACGGAATATGCAAATGTCTCAGTTTAATATTGCCAAACAATTATTTTTTTTATTTTTAATACACGCATTCAATTGTTTGAAAATATTGTTGACTGGGCGTAAGTCGTGGCAGTAAACATAAACACACCGTGTAGAGGCAATCAAGGGGAATAGTTCGCAACCATGTCATGCATCCTTATCGGATCCACCCTCTACTGGAACCCATACCCGCACATAACACAACAATGATATTATAGTAAACTTATTCAACCCAATCAATCAAGGAGTATGCTATATTATATATTTCGGGTTTTACGTATGCATCAGCACCATTTCGGGCTATATCGCCGACGGGCAGTTTACCTAACAACACCTTTCCTGGACAGGCTCCAACTGTTAACCAGTACTTGGGTGCACCAACCTCCGTAAGAAACTGCCAACTTGTTTATATAAATGAGACACGGCCTGAGCGGGGCTTGAACCCGTGACCATCAGTGATGATAGGTTACAGTGGTATACAAGTCAGCGACCTTAACCACTCGACCACGGAGGCGGACTAAATGAGTATGAACTCAAAAGGTTATGCATTTACTTTCCGTGCAACGTATAATGATAACCTTTGTTTCTTGATGTTTAAGTTGATATGCGCATGACATTCAACAACACGTTGGATAAAATATAGCATTACAAGTTTAGCATCTAAGATTAATTGTTAGAGTGTGGCGTCCGTGGTCCAGTGGTAGAGCGTCGGATTTGGAATCGAGCGGTCCCGGGTTTGATACTCGGTCAGGCCACGTATGTAGTATGTAGTCATTGAGCAATGCACCTCACACACATTGTTCAGTACTGGTTAACCACTTAGGTCGGCTAAACCTGCCCAGGAAAACATGTCTAGGTCCCCGCAAGGGGTTTGACATTAATGGAACATACATACATACTATGATTCAGAAATACAATGTGACGTCAACTGACTTATATGAATTGGAATCCTTCTCTACACGTGTCTTTTGCCGAAATACAGAAATCAATCGGAACGCTGAATGGGTCTAGACATGTACGTATTACATGAGGAGATGAGCATTACGTTCAATCGTACCTCGATGAATTTGACTCGGAATTGTGACACATATTAATCCTTGACCTGCTGAATGTGCAAACACCGCCCCTGATCAGGATCTATGTTGTTTGCTTTTCAAATAAGTGTTTTAGCTCCATTATCCGAATAGCATAAAGCCTGATCAGACGGCACTTTAGTCGTGATTAGCAGGTTAATGCTTGCGAAATGGTTAAGAATCCAGAACTGTGTTATTTGCCATTGTTCGGGAATGCGAGGAGTTCCCTTTTGGCCTTCATGCTGAACGGGTTTCAAAAAGGAAAGGGGATCGCCCGTCTCTTAAACTAGCTAATGACATACACGTGTTAATGTCGGTACTAGAAGGTGATGACTTCTCGTTAATGAAGGATTTGCTCAGTAACTCGAGGTCGTCGTCAAGGGGGACACCTAGAGCGAGTGTCAGCCAGTCTCAGTCGAAATCTCCCTCACCATGCCATTGCGAACAAACTATTCATGCATTAAAGGACACTTTATCCAAAATACAGGCTGAGATGCTGTTACTGAAACAACAACGTATCGTAATTGACAAAAACTGGGCAGAAACGATCCGGGTGCTAACAGAATCAGTGTCATCTCTTAAGACGGACGTCAACGACATGAAGTCCATTAACTTATCGCCCAACCCCATACCGGGGATCATTGCCCCTCATAGTTTGCAGAACTTTAGCACCAAGCTAACGAATATACAACATCGGTTGGATAGTCTAGAGTTATTCATCGACAGTGCGGAGGTTGTAGCAATAAGTAAGAATACAACCTACCAGACACCTTCGCTTTCAACCGCCGGAGAAACGTCCCCAACCACCGACGTTATGCCGCCCGATAGTAAATACGCATCTTCTGGGACCGACGATAGGGATTCATAGGCTGACGATAAGGCTTCTGCGACCGACAATAGGTATCCTGGGGTCGATGATGGATATTCTTACCCCGACGTTAGATGTCCCGGAGTCCATGATAGTTTTTCAAACGTCGACGCTGTGTCTCCATCAGCCGCGGATATGTGTTCAACTGCCGACATTAGGACCTCAACCCCATTACCCAATGTAGGAAGATATTAGACATGAAATAGTTGGTGATGTTTATAATGAACAATATATTCGTATGACATGTGATAGCAGAATGGTATTCTTGATTGCCAATTATCCAAGAAAAGTCTCTAATTATCTAGTGAAAGCGTATATTAGAAGAAGAAACCGTATTTATAGATGATCTTGTGTATATATATACCGTATTTATAGATGATCTTGTGTATATATATACCGTATTTATAGATGACCTTGTGTATATATATACCGTATTTATAGATGACCTTGTGTATATATATACCGTATTTATAGATGATCTTGTGTATATATATACCGTATTTATAGATGATCTTGTGTATATATATACCGTATTTATAGATGATCTTGTGTATATATATACCGTATTTATAGATGATCTTGTGTATATATATACCGTATTTATAGATGATCTTGTGTATATATATACCGTATTTATAGATGATCTTGTGTATATATATACCGTATTTATAGATGATCTTGTGTATATATATACCGTATTTATAGATGATCTTGTGTATATATATACCGTATTTATAGATGATCTTGTGTATATATATACCGTATTTATAGATGATCTTGTGTATATATATACCGTATTTATAGATGACCTTGTGTATATATATACCGTATTTATAGATGACCTTGTGTATATATATACCGTATTTATAGATGACCTTGTGTATATATATACCGTATTTATAGATGACCTTGTGTATATATATACCGTATTTATAGATGACCTTGTGTATATATATACCGTATTTATAGATGACCTTGTGTATATATATACCGTATTTATAGATGATCTTGTGTATATATATACCGTATTTATAGATGATCTTGTGTATATATATACCGTATTTATAGATGATCTTGTGTATATATATACCGTATTTATAGATGATCTTGTGTATATATATACCGTATTTATAGATGACCTTGTGTATATATATACCGTATTTATAGATGACCTTGTGTATATATATACCGTATTTATAGATGATCTTGTGTATATATATACCGTATTTATAGATGATCTTGTGTATATATATACCGTATTTATAGATGATCTTGTGTATATATATACCGTATTTATAGATGATTGTGTATATATATACCGTATTTATAGATGACTTGTGTATATATATACCGTATTTATAGATGATCTTGTGTATATATATACCGTATTTATAGATGACCTTGTGTATATATATACCGTATTTATAGATGACCTTGTGTATATATATACCGTATTTATAGATGACTTGTGTATATATACCGATTTATAGATGATCTTGTGTATATATATACCGTATTTATAGATGATCTTGTGTATATATATACCGTATTTATAGATGATCTTGTGTATATATATACCGTATTTATAGATGACCTTGTGTATATATATACCGTATTTATAGATGATCTTGTGTATATATATACCGTATTTATAGATGATCTGTGTATAATATACCGTATTTATAGATGATCTTGTGTATATATATACCGTATTTATAGATGATCTTGTGTATATATATACCGTATTTATAGATGATCTTGTGTATATATATACCGTATTTATAGATGATCTTGTGTATATATATACCGTATTTATAGATGATCTTGTGTATATATATACCGTATTTATAGATGATCTTGTGTATATATATACCGTATTTATAGATGATCTTGTGTATATATATACCGTATTTATAGATGATCTTGTGTATATATATACCGTATTTATAGATGATCTTGTGTATATATATACCGTATTTATAGATGACCTTGTGTATATATATACCGTATTTATAGATGATCTTGTGTATATATATACCGTATTTATAGATGACCTTGTGTATATATATACCGTATTTATAGATGACCTTGTGTATATATATACCGTATTTATAGATGACCTTGTGTATATATATACCGTATTTATAGATGACCTTGTGTATATATATACCGTATTTATAGATGACCTTGTGTATATATATACCGTATTTATAGATGACCTTGTGTATATATATACCGTATTTATAGATGATCTTGTGTATATATATACCGTATTTATAGATGATCTTGTGTATATATATACCGTATTTATAGATGATCTTGTGTATATATATACCGATTTATAGATGACCTTGTGTATATATATACCGTATTTATAGATGACCTTGTGTATATATATACCGTATTTATAGATGATCTTGTGTATATATATACCGTATTTATAGATGACCTTGTGTATATATATACCGTATTTATAGATGACCTTGTGTATATATATACCGTATTTATAGATGACCTTGTGTATATATATACCGTATTTATAGATGACCTTGTGTATATATATACCGTATTTATAGATGACCTTGTGTATATATATACCGTATTTATAGATGACCTTGTGTATATATATACCGTATTTATAGATGATCTTGTGTATATATATACCGTATTTATAGATGACCTTGTGTATATATATACCGTATTTATAGATGATCTTGTGTATATATATACCGTATTTATAGATGATCTTGTGTATATATATACCGTATTTATAGATGACCTTGTGTATATATATACCGTATTTATAGATGATCTTGTGTATATATATACCGTATTTATAGATGATCTTGTGTATATATATACCGTATTTATAGATGATCTTGTGTATATATATACCGTATTTATAGATGATCTTGTGTATATATATACCGTATTTATAGATGACCTTGTGTATATATATACCGTATTTATAGATGACCTTGTGTATATATATACCGTATTTATAGATGATCTTGTGTATATATATACCGTATTTATAGATGATCTTGTGTATATATATACCGTATTTATAGATGACTTGTGTATATATATACCGTATTTATAGATGATCTTGTGTATATATATACCGTATTTATAGATGATCTTGTGTATATATATACCGTATTTATAGATGATCTTGTGTATATATATACCGTATTTATAGATGACCTTGTGTATATATATACCGTATTTATAGATGACCTTGTGTATATATATACCGTATTTATAGATGATCTTGTGTATATATATACCGTATTTATAGATGACCTTGTGTATATATATACCGTATTTATAGATGATCTTGTGTATATATATACCGTATTTATAGATGACCTTGTGTATATATATACCGTATTTATAGATGACTTGTGTATATATATACCGTATTTATAGATGATCTTGTGTATATATATACCGTATTTATAGATGATCTTGTTTTTTACCGTATTTATAGATGACCTTGTGTATATATATACCGTATTTATAGATGACCTTGTGTATATATATACCGTATTTATAGATGATCTTGTTGTTGATGATGTTGTTTTGTGTATTATGCTCAACCAACCTGGACTAGTTATGTCCCATGTTGTGTGTCCCACCTGGACTAGTTATGTACCATGGTGTGTGTCCCACCTGGACTAGTTATGTCCCATGGTGTGTGTCCCACCTGGACTAGTTATGTCCCATGGTGTGTGTCCCACCTGGACTAGTTATGTCCCATGGTGTGTGTCCCACCTGGACTAGTTATGTCCCATGGTGTGTGTCCCACCTGGACTAGTTATGTCCCATGGTGTGTGCCCCACCTGGACTAGTTATGTCCCATGGTGTGTGTCCCACCTGGACTAGTTATGTCCCATGGTGTGTGCCCACCTGGACTAGTTATGTCCCATGGTGTGTGTCCCACCTGGACTAGTTATGTCCCATGGTGTGTGTCCCACCTGGACTAGTTATGTCCCATGGTGTGTGTCCCACCTGGACTAGTTATGTCCCATGGTGTGTGTCCCACCTGGACTAGTTATGTCCCATGGTGTGTGCCCCACCTGGACTAGTTATGTCCCATGGTGTGTGTCCCACCTGGACTAGTTATGTCCCATGGTGTGTGTCCCACCTGGACTAGTTATGTCCCATGGTGTGTGCCCCACCTGGACTAGTTATGTCCCATGGTGTGTGCCCCACCTGGACTAGTTATGTCCCATGGTGTGTGTCCCACCTGGACTAGTTATGTCCCATGGTGTGTGTCCCACCTGGACTAGTTATGTCCCATGGTGTGTGCCCCAGTTTGATGGTACATACATTTGATATTGTCCATCCGTCCGTCGGTGCATCCGTCCGTATTCTGTGTTACGGGTAACTCAACCCTTTAGTTCTATTTAAACCTCACTGTGATATGTTATACAAGACTGATTTATGGTCCTAGACTCTGCAAAGAAGAGACGATGTTGAACATCTATGTCCCTTGGCCACATTTCTAGTTTTGATATAACTACTATAATCGACTATTTTGTTTGTCAGAGAAATAATGTTGTATGTGTTTTATCATGTGATATGTTTCTAGTATTATATTTGTAAGTGACTTATAGGCCCATTGGGCCGGGGTATTTAAATGTATAATTTATATGTAAATATTGTCTGATATGTACACAGGTCACTATAATAAACAAATTACTTACTTACTTACTTTCTATACTCGGAGACCAAGCCTTTTCCAATTTCGTTACAGGTAGTGCTTGTTTGCAATTGTGTCACCTATTGTCTGGTTTATACGAGTATAATATTATATGTGTGGGGAAACATCGAAGGTGAAGATATTGAACTGATCCCTACAAATTGTTGCAGTATTAGGAGTCGAGAAATCCACGAATCTCGATGTTTTATAGGGATAACTCGAACGCTATCCCTAGCTAACAGCGCGACATATTATCCTTGCTAACAGCGTGTCATATTATCCTTGTGAATAGCGCGACATATTATCCTTGCTAACAGCGCGACATATTATCATTGCTAATAGCGTGACATATTATCCTTGCTAACAGCGTGACATATTATCCTTGCTAATAGCGTGACATATTATCATTGCTAATAGCGTGACATATTATCATTGCTAACAGCGTGACATATTATCCTTGCTAATAGCGTGACATATTATCCTTGCTAATAGCGTGACATATTATCATTGCTAACAGCGTGACATATTATCCTTGCTAACAGCGTGACATATTATCCTTGCTAATAGCGTGACATATTATCATTGCTAACAGCGTGACATATTATCCTTGCTAATAGCGCGACATATTATCCTTGTGAATATCGTGACATATTATCATTGTGAATAGCGCGAGATATATTATCCTAGCTAACAGCGTGACATATTATCCTTGTGAATAGCGTGACATATTATCCTTGCTAACAGCGTGACATATTATCCTTGTGAACAGCGTGACATATTATCCTTGTGAATATCGCGACATATTATACTTGTAAATAGCCCGAAATATTATCCTTGTGAACAGCGCGACATATGATCCTTGTAAATAGTGCGACATATTATTAAGATTAAATATTGGATTACAGTTTGGAATTCGAATGAAAACAAAGTAACTATCCAGATCTATTATAAAATGCTAGAACATGATTGTGGAAATGGAAATACATATAATGTATCGAATTGGCCGTCGCAAGTTAAAACCATGCAAACTAATGGTGGCATGTCAAACATTTGGAATTATCGCTACAATATGTTAGTACATATTTCTCCAATAAAACAATGAACAATATATATATAAACAGATATGGTATTCTAATTTTAATAACACAAATAGACTGAACTCGTGTAGCATTTATAAACACAGTTTGAAATGTCGAATACTCCTGACAATTACTGGTGTTGTATTTGTAATTACTTGTGTTGTATGTGTAATTGCGGTGTTGTATTTGTAATTACCCGTGTTGTATTAGTAATTACTGATATTGTAGTTGTAATTGCTGGTGTTGTATGTGTAATTGCTGGTGTTGTATGTGTAATTGCTGGTGTTGTATGTGTAATGGATGGTGTTGTATTTGTTATTGCTTGTGTTGTATTTGTAATTACTGGTGCTGTATTTGTAATTGCTGGTGTTGTATTTGTTATTACTGGTATTATATTTGTAATTACTGGTGTTTCATTTGTAATTACTGGTGTTGTATTTGTAATTGCTGGTATTGTATTTGTTATTGCTTGTGTTGTATTTGTAATTACTGGTGTTGTATGTGTAATTGCTGGTGTTGTATGTGTAATTGATGGCGTTGTATTTGTAATTGCTCTGTTGTATTTGTAATTACTGGTGTTGTATGGTAATTACTGGTGTTGTATTTGTAATTACTGTTGTTGTATGTGTAATTACTGGTGTTCTATTTGTAATTGCTGGTATTCTATTTGTAATTACTGGTGTTTCATTTGTAAATAATGGTGTTGTATTTGTAATTACTGGTGTTGTATTTGTAATTGATGGCGTTGTATTTGTAATTGATGGCGTTGTATTTGTAATTGATGTGTTGTATTTGTAATTACTGGTGTTGTATTTGTAATTACTGGTATTGTATTTGTAATTGCTGGTAATGTATTTGTTATTGCTTGTGTTGTATGTGTAATTGCTGGTGTTGTATGTGTAATTGATGGCGTTGTATTTGTAATTACTGGTGTTATATTTATAATTAATGGTGTTGTATTGTAATTACTGGTGTTGTATTTGTAATTACTGATATTGTAGTTGTAATTGCTAGTGTTGTATTTGTAATTGCTGGTGTTGTATGTGTAATTGATGGTGTTGTATTTGTTATTGCTTGTGTTGTATTTGTAATTGCTGGTGTTGTATGTGTAATTGATGGTGTTGTATTTGTTATTGCTTGTGTTGTATTTGTAAATTACTGGTATTGCGTGTATAGTATTGTATTTGCTCTAAGCAGTTTGTAGATTGTTATTGTTGTTGTTGTTATTGTTCTTGTTGCTGGAGTGCACATGAAACGAGTTGGAAAGGGGTATTTAGAGCTACAAACGTTTCTCAGATCTAAAACTCAAGTTCCAGTGATTCTATTGGTTGATTCTGAGATATACTCTCAGCTGAACCAATCAGTCGTGAGCCTAAGTTTGGGATAGGAGAAGATTAATAACATCGGGCGCTGGTGCTAAGCTATGTCTAATTGTGTACAATTGTTTGGTTTCCCGTAGAAAAGGTTCCGTCATGTTGAAGCTTACGTTACTAGTTATGTGGGAAGGTAGTTTACTATGGGGAGGGCAGTTTACTTTGGAGAGGGCAGTTTACTTTGGGGAGGGCAGTTTACTTTGGGGAGGGCACGTTTACATTGGGGAGGGCACGTTTACATTGGGGAGGGCACGTTTACATTGGGGAGGGCAGTTTACTTTGGGGAGGGCAGTTTACTTTGGGGAGGGCACGTTTACATTGGGGAGGGCACGTTTACATTGGGGAGGGCACGTTTACATTGGGGAGGGCAGTTTACTATGGGGAGGGCACGTTTACTTTGGGGAAGGCAGTTTACTATGGGGAGGGCAGTTTACATTGGGGAGGGCACGTTTACATTGGGGAGGGCAGTTTACATTGGGGAGGGCAGTTTACTTTGGGGAGGGCAGTTTACATTGGTGAGGGCACGTTTACATTGGGGAGGGCAGTTTACTTTGGGGAGGGCAGTTTACTTTGGGGAGGGCAGTTTACTTTGGGAGGGCATTTTACTTTGGGGAGGGCAGTTTACATTGGTGAGGGCACGTTTACATTGGGGAGGGCAGTTTACTTGGGGAGGGCAGTTTACTTTGGGGAGGGCAGTTTACTTTGGGGAGGGCATTTTACTTTGGGGAGGGCAGTTTACATTGGTGAGGGCACGTTTACATTGGGGAGGGCAGTTTACTTTGGGGAGGGCAGTTTACTTTGGGGAGGGAAGTTTACTTTGGGGAGGGCAGTTTACTTTGGGGAGGGCAGTTTACTTTGGGGAGGGCATTTTACATTGGGGAGGGCATTTTACTTTGGGGAGGGCAGTTTACTTTGGGGAGGGCAGTTTACTTTGGGGAGGGCAGTTTACATTGGGGAGGGCAGTTTACTTTGGGGAGGACAGTTTACTTTGGGGAGGACAGTTTACTTGGGGAGGATAGTTTACTTTGGGGAGGGTAGTTTACTTTGGGGAGGGCAGTTTACTTTGGGGAGGGTAGTTTACTTTGGGGAGGGCAGTTTACTTTGGGGAGGGCAGTTTACTTTGGGGAGGGCACGTTTACATTGGGGAGGGCAGTTTACATTGGGGAGGGCACGTTTACTATGGGGAGGGCAGTTTACATTGGGGAGGGCACGTTTACATTGGGGAGGGCACGTTTACTTTGGTGAGGGTAGTTTACTTTGGGGAGGGCAGTTTACTTTGGGGAGGGTAGTTTACTTTGGGGAGGGCAGTTTACTTTGGGGAGGGTAGTTTACTAATGTTGTTAGAACTTGTTGCCCAACTAAATTTGCTATGTCATGATTATGTTTGCAATAGAAATGTCAAATAACAAATACAATATGATTAATCTATCAATACACACATTTAGTGATGTACCCTCTTTTCATCTGTTAGTTTTCGTTTTATTGTTTAGATTTTGTGCACGTATCACACTCACGATGTTGATGTCACGTGGTATTTAGTTTAAACATATTTTATTTCCCAATATGATACATATTGAACAATTCATCGTGGAATTGTGAGTAGATGTGTATTGGTGCTGATGGGGATGGCTTCTATCGTCCGCAGTTGGTGGATTTGTCGTCGAGTGGAGAGTAGGCATTTATTGGTTGCGCTGGGGATGGCTTCTATCGTCCGCAGTTGGTGGATTCGTCATCGAGTGGAGAGTAGACATTTATTGGTTGTGCTGGGGATGGCGTCTAACATGGCGATGGGTGAGTATCAGATGTCTGTAATATATAACGAAATTAATGCATATTATGTAATATATATTTGAAATACGTAGTGATTAACTTATGTATTGTTTTTGGAGGTTGTATTTGTATATGGTAATTTGTTTCAAGGACGCACACACGCACGCACGCACGCACGCACGCACACGAGCATATCCAGACTCTCTCAGTTTAGTCATTTTCATAAAATTAAAAATTAGTATAGTTGTTTATTAATAATATATATACTATATTTGTTTAAACTTGATTGTGAAACAAGGACAATAGAAGAATTAGGTGCATTTGCCTAAAGACATCACAACCGTACTTTTAGTGTGGTTGTAGCTCAAAACCCATCGATCGCAGGTTCGATCCCCCGTCTGACCCTAATAACATTAACAGTCTTTCAGTTGGGACTTTAAACAGAGGTCTCGTGTCGGTGCTGTACACCGTGCACATATTAATAACCAGATGAGACTCTGGAATGTGTCTCTGTCTGTATCATTGCACTATCCTCCAAAAAAAGACTGGAACCCAGGCTACGGTTGCCCATATGAGCGACGCCTGCTGAAGAGATTAATCATTTTAGATTTTTGGAGGATAATGCAATTATACAGAGTATTCCAGAGTATCCTCTGGTTCTTTTGCATGCGTGGTGTAAACCACCGACACGAGACCTCGGTTTAACGTCCCATCTGAAAGACTGTTAATTTTATTAGGGTCAGACGAGGGATCGAACATGCGATCCGTGGGTAACCAGTACAGCGTGTTACCACTGGACTACAGATCCGTCTGTTTTATTCGTAATTTGCTATGGGAAACAATAATATATTACCTGTATTTCACAGTGTAAGGCTTATTTCCCATACCGGATTATGCTATGACGGCTATGACGGCTATGACGTTTATGATGACGATGCTTTATCTTTTTAACCGGTTTGCCCCAGTACGTCTTTACCGTTTTATTGCAATCGCATGCTGTGGGCATGCGGTAAGCTGCGAACGAACACTCCATGGAGCAATCAATATAGCCAGCATACGTTTCTTGGAATATGCACATATAAATGGCTAGGATCAGGACTAGATATGTCCGTGTCGTCTTCATTTGGATAGTTCTGATTTTGCCTTTTTACCTGGAATTAAAATAAAGTCTAGTATAGATTATGAGACCCGATGCCAAAAAAGCAAAAAAAGTTAAATAATGAAAAGTTAAATAAATAAAATGAAAAAAATATCCCTTTGCTGTATAAAATGTTGACTGCTAGAGAGCTGAAAGGTCAGTACATAATTATACGTCTAAACTCATTAAATCAGAAAACGCAGGAAATTGCTTCTATACCGTAACAATGTTAACTGGGAGCATGCACCAGGACCCATTAGATTGCCTCTGTTGAAATTTGTCTCTGGCTGTACTGATTATGTACAAACGTGTAAAATGTTTCCATTATTTGAAGATCCTTATAATCAGTGGACCCCTCCCCCAAGAAAGTCCAATGGAACATGGTTACCTATTATGACATTAGAGTGTGTAATATTCATAATGATTGAACGTTAATAAATATAGATAGAGGACGCTGTTAATCATTTCCTGAACGTCGGTAACCATTGAGGGGACGCCGTTAACCATTGAAGCGGCGTCGGTAACCATTGAGGGAACGCCATTAACCATTGACGGGACGTCGGTAACCATTGAGGGGACGCCGTTAACCATTGAAGCGGCGTCGGTAACCATTGAGGGAACGCCATTAACCATTGACGGGACGTCGGTAACCATTGAGGGGACGCCGTTAACCATTGAAGCGGCATCGGTAACCATTGATGGAACGCCGTTAATCATTGAAGCGGCGTCGGTAACCATTGAGGGGACGCCGTTAACCATTGAAGCGGCGTCGGTAACCATTGAGGGAACGCCATTAACCATTGACGGGACGTCGGTAACCATTGAGGGGACGCCGTTAACCATTGAAGCGGCTTCGGTAACCATTGAGGGGACGCCGTTAGCCATTGAGGCGGCGTTGGTAACCATTGAGGGGACGCTGTTAATCATTGAAGCGGCGTCGGTAACCATTGAAGGAACGCCATTAATCATTGAAGCGGCGTCGGTAACCATTGCGGGGACGCTGTTAATCATTGAAGCGGCGTTGGTAACCATTGAGGGGACGCCGTTAATCATTGAAGCAGCGTGGTAACCATTGAGGGGACGCTGTTAATCATTGAAGCGGCGTCGGTAACCATTGAGGGGACGCCGTTTATCATTGAAGCGGCGTTGGTAACCATTGAGGGGACGCTGTTGATCATTGAAGCGGCGTTGGTAACCATTGAGGGGACGCCGTTAATCATTGAAGCGGCGTCAGTAACCATTGAGGAGACGCCGTTAATCATTGAGGGGACGCCGTTAATCATTGAGGGGACGTCGGTATCCATTGTGGGAACGCCGTTAACCATTGACGGGACGTCGGTAACCATTGACGGGACGCCGTTAATCATTGACGGGACGTCGGTAACAATTGAAGGGACGCCATTAATCATTGACGGGACGTCGGTAACCATTGAGGGGACGCCGTAAATCATTGAAGCAGCGTCGGTGTCCATTGAGGGGACGTCGGTAACCATTGACGGCACGTCGACAACCATTGAAGGGACGCCGTATATCATTGAAGCAGCGTCGGTGTCCATTGAGGGGACGCCGTTAACCATTGAGGGGACATCGCTAACCATTGAGGGGACGTCGGTAACCATTGACGGAACGTCGGTATCCATTGAGGGAACGCCGTTAACCATTGACGGGACGTCGGTAACCATTGAGGGGACGCCGTAAATCATTGATGCAGTGTCGGTAACCATTGAGGGGACGCTGTTAATCATTGAATCGGCGTCGGTAACCATTGAGGGGACGCTGTTAATCATTGAAGCGGCGTCGGTAACCCTTGAGGGGACGCTGTTAATAATTGAAGCGGCGTCGGTAACCATTGAGGGGACGCTGTTAATCATTGAAGCGGCGTCGGTAACCATTGAGGGGACGCTGTTAATCATTGAAGCGGCGTCAGTAGCCATTGAGGGGACGCTATTAATCATTGAAGCGGCGTCGGTAACAATTGAGGGGACGCTGTTAATCATTGAAGCAGCGTCGGTAACCATTGAGGGGACGCCGTTAATCATTGAAGCGGCGTCGGTAACCATTGAGGGGACGCAGTTAACCATTGAAGCGGCGTTGGTAACCATTGAGGGAACGCAGTTAACCATTGAAGCGGCGTCGGTAACCATTGAGGGGACGCTGTTAATCATCGAAGCAGCGTCGGTAACCATTGAGGGGACGCTGTTAATCATTGAAGCAGCGTCGGTAACCATTGAGGGGACGCTGTTAATCATTGAAGCGGCGTCGGTAACCATTGAGGGGACGCCGTTAATCATTGAAGCGGCGTTGGTAACCATTGAGGGGACGCCGTTAATCATTGAGGGGACGCCGTTAAACATTGAGGGGACGCCGATAACCATTGACGGGACTTCGCTAACCATTGACGGGACGCCGTTAATCATTGACAGGACGTCGGTAGCAATTGAAGGGACGCCATTAATCATTGACGGGACGTCGGTAACCATTGAGGGGACGCCGTAAATCATTGAAGCAGCGTCGGTGTCCATTGAGGGGACGTCGGTAACCATTGACGGCACGTCGGCAACCATTGAAGGGACGCCGTATATCATTGAAGCAGCGTCGGTGTCCATTGAGGGGACGCCGTTAACCATTGAGGGGACGTCGCTAACCATTGAGGGGACGTCGGTAACCATTGACGGAATGTCGGTATCCATTGAGGGAACGCCGTTAACCATTGACGGGACGTCGGTAACCATTGAGGGGACGCCGTAAATCATTGAAGCAGTGTCGGTAACCATTGAGGGGACGCTGTTAATCATTGAAGCGGCGTCGGTAACCATTGAGGGGACGCTGTTAATCATTGAAGCGGCGTCGGTATCCATTGAGGGGACGCTGTTAATCATTGAAGCGGCGTCGGTATCCATTGAGGGGACGCTGTTAATCATTGAAGCGGCGTCGGTAACCAGTGAGGGGACGCTGTTAATCATTGAAGCGGCGTCGGTAGCCATTGAGGGGACGCTGTTAATCATTGAAGCGGCGTCGGTAACCATTGAGGGGACGCTGTTAATCATTGAAGCAGCGTCGGTAACCATTGACGGGACGCCGTTAATCATTGAAGCGGCGTCGGTAACCATTGAGGGGACGCTGTTAATCATTGCCTGGACGTCGGTATCCATTGAGGGGACGCAGGTAACCATTGAAGCAGCGTTGGTAACCATTGAGGGGACGCTGTTAATCATTGAAGCGGCGTCGGTAACCATTGAGCGGACGCCGTTAACCATTGAGGGGACGTCGCTAACCATTGAGGGGACGTCGGTAACCATTGACGGAATGTCGGTATCCATTGAGGGAACGCCGTTAACCATTGACGGGACGTCGGTAACCATTGAGGGGACGCCGTAAATCATTGAAGCAGTGTCGGTAACCATTGAGGGGACGCTGTTAATCATTGAAGCGGCGTCGGTAACCATTGAGGGGACGCTGTTAATCATTGAAGCGGCGTCGGTAACCATTGAGGGGACGCTGTTAATCATTGAAGCGGCGTCGGTATCCATTGAGGGGACGCTGTTAATCATTGAAGCGGCGTCGGTATCCATTGAGGGGACGCTGTTAATCATTGAAGCGGCGTCGGTAACCAGTGAGGGGACGCTGTTAATCATTGAAGCGGCGTCGGTAGCCATTGAGGGGACGCTGTTAATCATTGAAGCGGCGTCGGTAACCATTGAGGGGACGCTGTTAATCATTGAAGCAGCGTCGGTAACCATTGACGGGACGCCGTTAATCATTGAAGCGGCGTCGGTAACCATTGAGGGGACGCTGTTAATCATTGCCTGGACGTCGGTATCCATTGAGGGGACGCAGGTAACCATTGAAGCAGCGTTGGTAACCATTGAGGGGACGCTGTTAATCATTGAAGCGGCGTCGGTAACCATTGAGCGGACGCCGTTAACCATTGAAGCGACGTCGGTAACCATTGAGGGGACGCCGTTAATCATTGAATCGGCGTCGGTAGCCACTGAGGCACCGCGGTTAATCATTGAAGCGGCGTCGGTAACCACTGAGGCAACGCCGTTAATCATTGAAGCGGCGTCGGTAGCCACTGAGGCAACGCCGTTAATCATTGAAGCGGCGTCGGTAGCCACTGAGGCAACGCCGTTAATCATTGAAGCGGCGTCGGTAGCCACTGAGGCAACGCCGTTAATCATTGAAGCGGCGTCGGTAGCCACTGAGGAAACGCCGTTAATCATTGAAGCGGCGTCGGTAGCCACTGAGGCAACGCCGTTAATCATTGAAGCGGCGTCGGTAACCATTGAGGGGACGCCGTTAATCATTGAAGCAGCGTCGGTAACCATTGAGGGGACGCCGTTAATCATTGAAGCAGCGTCGGTAACCATTGAGGGGACGCTGTTAATCATTAAATGCACAATGATAGCACAAAGTATAGCACAAATACCAATCATAGTGAACTATAGGAGACTGTACAGTGCTATGTCTGCACTAGTATCATAGAGATATTTAGTATTTGGAGAATACAGTCAATAGAGAATTTTAAGTCGTGATAGCGCAGTTATAGAGCGTTCGCTTCAGGTGCGAAAGGCCCGGAGTTCGTGCTCAGCTGTAGCCATTACGATTGTGCCCTTAGACAAGGCATTTAAATCCCACATGCCTCTCCTTTCTCACTCTTGGTGATGGATTTCACCAGGAATGAGGTATCGTGAGTTATTAATAAAGTTGTAAGAACTTGTTTCGCAATATAGCTCAAACAAATTTCTATAAACTAGAGGCTTTTTTTGAAATACAATATTAACCTGTCTTCTCTTAAAATATCAACAACAATATATTATGTATATGGATGCAAAAATATGAAGGATATATATTCCTGTTTATTAAAATGAATTTGCACTGTATGCGCATGCCTTATTTTGTTATTAGTTTAAAAACCGTGCACGTAAAAGAACCAGAGGAGACTCTGGAATTGGTCTCTGTCTGTATCATTGCACTATCCTCCAACATCTAAAATGACTAATCTCGTCAGGAGGTATCGCTCATATGGGTAACCGGTAGCGACGATAAATCAATGTAAAACACACATGATATAAACCAAATTATCAAAACTTGACAATATATATAGATCAATAGCATTGGTGCATCTGTTTATATTTATAAATATTGAAAACATAAATACACGTAAATATAGCATAGCATAATACAAACTGTACCTCGAGCTCGACGTTTCGTCTGATTCGTCCGTGTTGTTAGACACTTTCAATTCAATGCAAACCTTATTGTCGTGTCGGAGGTTTTACCCTTGGCAATGCGAGAGTCTTACAGTTGGTCTTATATATAGGCAAACTACCTGCTAATGTAAACCTTCCTTGTAAACTCGTGTGATAATAATAATAATACACATACCTTGAAGTGAGTATGGTGATATTTAGAATGCCTATCAATACAGGCTCCTCATCTTAGCACCTTGTCATCTCCCAGTTGGTATTAATGTCCTACATGTCTCTCACCTGCAGTGAACAACCCTACAACTGTGCTGTCACAATGTACCCTATAATGAATGTGTACTGGTGTGTGTTTTACGTTTATTTATCGTCGCTACCGGTTGCCCATATGAGCGACGCCTCCTGAAGAGATTAGTTATTTTAGATTTTGGAGGATAGTGCATGATACAGACAGAGACCAATTCCAGAATCTCCTCTGGTTCTTTTACGTGCACGGTGTAAAGCACCGACACGAGACCTCGGTTTAACGTCCCATCTGAAAGATTGTTAATTGTATTAGGGTCAGACGGGGGATCGAACCTGCGACCCCTGGATTACCAGTCCAGTGTGTTACCACTGGACTACAGATCCGTCTGTGTACTTGTGTATTTTTAGGTTTATATATATATATATCGTCGCTACCGGTTGTCCATATATGCGACGCCTCCTGTAGGGTTTTAGTCATTTTGCTATCAAGCTCAAATTGATAGCCTGTTCATTCCTATTAGATGTACATCTTGTATAATACATATGCAATAAGGGAGTCAATTTATTTATAGAGGCTTCAAATTCATAACTGATAAGTAACTGTTTTCAACCCTACTAAATATCGAAGAGTTTATACATTTATAATTTAGAAATTGTGAACGGAAGATAATTAGGCCGTGTAAGAAACGATTGTTTGGCTAATATATCAATTAGAATAGTTTGATGAAGGAAGGAACTTAATTTAGTCATATGGGACTATTATGAACACATTGAAATAGTGAGGCGAACAATAAGATACGAGATATTACGAATATATGGTACATGTAATAATATAAATTAAAGGCGATTGTTATAAATTATATGATACAAAGGAAATTGATAGACTGTGTTGAGTTATAAATTATTGAAATAAACGTACAACCCACGCACTGCACTCGCCTCTCTTGCTACTGCAACAAAACACCATTGCTTGTGAACAAATTCCAACCGACGAAATGCAAAAGTTACGCGATATGTTGTCTTTATCTCGTTTGACTTATTTACGTGTTTGAAAAGCGAAATCAGGTCCCACTGTGACTCATCGATCGCATCTGTATTCAAACAGTCTGATACTGAATATATAAACTGAGAGGTGAACGATCGAAATACAAGATATTACTTGGCAACATTAAACTGAGACTCATTAATCTCCGCCAAAGCCTTCGTAAGTTTCCGTAAAACTACGACCAGGACATGTATACGTTAGGTTTTTACCGTTAATATTTGAATCAAGTCAGTAAGTAAGTGTACCATAATCTAAAGCTCATATTTTACTTCGGAAATGCGATTATTAACGAAGTAAGTTCACGGAATATGCAAATGTCTCAGTTTAATATTGCCAAACAATTATTTTTTTTATTTTTAATACACGCATTCAATTGTTTGAAAATATTGTTGACTGGGCGTAAGTCGTGGCAGTAAACATAAACACACCGTGTAGAGGCAATCAAGGGGAATAGTTCGCAACCATGTCATGCATCCTTATCGGATCCACCCTCTACTGGAACCCATACCCGCACATAACACAACAATGATATTATAGTAAACTTATTCAACCCAATCAATCAAGGAGTATGCTATATTATATATTTCGGGTTTTACGTATGCATCAGCACCATTTCGGGCTATATCGCCGACGGGCAGTTTACCTAACAACACCTTTCCTGGACAGGCTCCAACTGTTAACCAGTACTTGGGTGCACCAACCTCCGTAAGAAACTGCCAACTTGTTTATATAAATGAGACACGGCCTGAGCGGGGCTTGAACCCGTGACCATCAGTGATGATAGGTTACAGTGGTATACAAGTCAGCGACCTTAACCACTCGACCACGGAGGCGGACTAAATGAGTATGAACTCAAAAGGTTATGCATTTACTTTCCGTGCAACGTATAATGATAACCTTTGTTTCTTGATGTTTAAGTTGATATGCGCATGACATTCAACAACACGTTGGATAAAATATAGCATTACAAGTTTAGCATCTAAGATTAATTGTTAGAGTGTGGCGTCCGTGGTCCAGTGGTAGAGCGTCGGATTTGGAATCGAGCGGTCCCGGGTTTGATACTCGGTCAGGCCACGTATGTAGTATGTAGTCATTGAGCAATGCACCTCACACACATTGTTCAGTACTGGTTAACCACTTAGGTCGGCTAAACCTGCCCAGGAAAACATGTCTAGGTCCCCGCAAGGGGTTTGACATTAATGGAACATACATACATACTATGATTCAGAAATACAATGTGACGTCAACTGACTTATATGAATTGGAATCCTTCTCTACACGTGTCTTTTGCCGAAATACAGAAATCAATCGGAACGCTGAATGGGTCTAGACATGTACGTATTACATGAGGAGATGAGCATTACGTTCAATCGTACCTCGATGAATTTGACTCGGAATTGTGACACATATTAATCCTTGACCTGCTGAATGTGCAAACACCGCCCCTGATCAGGATCTATGTTGTTTGCTTTTCAAATAAGTGTTTTAGCTCCATTATCCGAATAGCATAAAGCCTGATCAGACGGCACTTTAGTCGTGATTAGCAGGTTAATGCTTGCGAAATGGTTAAGAATCCAGAACTGTGTTATTTGCCATTGTTCGGGAATGCGAGGAGTTCCCTTTTGGCCTTCATGCTGAACGGGTTTCAAAAAGGAAAGGGGATCGCCCGTCTCTTAAACTAGCTAATGACATACACGTGTTAATGTCGGTACTAGAAGGTGATGACTTCTCGTTAATGAAGGATTTGCTCAGTAACTCGAGGTCGTCGTCAAGGGGGACACCTAGAGCGAGTGTCAGCCAGTCTCAGTCGAAATCTCCCTCACCATGCCATTGCGAACAAACTATTCATGCATTAAAGGACACTTTATCCAAAATACAGGCTGAGATGCTGTTACTGAAACAACAACGTATCGTAATTGACAAAAACTGGGCAGAAACGATCCGGGTGCTAACAGAATCAGTGTCATCTCTTAAGACGGACGTCAACGACATGAAGTCCATTAACTTATCGCCCAACCCCATACCGGGGATCATTGCCCCTCATAGTTTGCAGAACTTTAGCACCAAGCTAACGAATATACAACATCGGTTGGATAGTCTAGAGTTATTCATCGACAGTGCGGAGGTTGTAGCAATAAGTAAGAATACAACCTACCAGACACCTTCGCTTTCAACCGCCGGAGAAACGTCCCCAACCACCGACGTTATGCCGCCCGATAGTAAATACGCATCTTCTGGGACCGACGATAGGGATTCATAGGCTGACGATAAGGCTTCTGCGACCGACAATAGGTATCCTGGGGTCGATGATGGATATTCTTACCCCGACGTTAGATGTCCCGGAGTCCATGATAGTTTTTCAAACGTCGACGCTGTGTCTCCATCAGCCGCGGATATGTGTTCAACTGCCGACATTAGGACCTCAACCCCATTACCCAATGTAGGAAGATATTAGACATGAAATAGTTGGTGATGTTTATAATGAACAATATATTCGTATGACATGTGATAGCAGAATGGTATTCTTGATTGCCAATTATCCAAGAAAAGTCTCTAATTATCTAGTGAAAGCGTATATTAGAAGAAGAAACCGTATTTATAGATGATCTTGTGTATATATATACCGTATTTATAGATGATCTTGTGTATATATATACCGTATTTATAGATGACCTTGTGTATATATATACCGTATTTATAGATGACCTTGTGTATATATATACCGTATTTATAGATGATCTTGTGTATATATATACCGTATTTATAGATGATCTTGTGTATATATATACCGTATTTATAGATGACCTTGTGTATATATATACCGTATTTATAGATGATCTTGTGTATATATATACCGTATTTATAGATGATCTTGTGTATATATATACCGTATTTATAGATGATCTTGTGTATATATATACCGTATTTATAGATGATCTTGTGTATATATATACCGTATTTATAGATGATCTTGTGTATATATATACCGTATTTATAGATGATCTTGTGTATATATATACCGTATTTATAGATGATCTTGTGTATATATATACCGTATTTATAGATGATCTTGTGTATATATACCGTATTTATAGATGACCTTGTGTATATATATACCGTATTTATAGATGATCTTGTGTATATATATACCGTATTTATAGATGACCTTGTGTATATATATACCGTATTTATAGATGACCTTGTGTATATATATACCGTATTTATAGATGACCTTGTGTATATATATACCGTATTTATAGATGATCTTGTGTATATATATACCGTATTTATAGATGATCTTGTGTATATATATACCGTATTTATAGATGATCTTGTGTATATATATACCGTATTTATAGATGATCTTGTGTATATATATACCGTATTTATAGATGACCTTGTGTATATATATACCGTATTTATAGATGACCTTGTGTATATATATACCGTATTTATAGATGATCTTGTGTATATATATACCGTATTTATAGATGATCTTGTGTATATATATACCGTATTTATAGATGATCTTGTGTATATATATACCGTATTTATAGATGATTGTGTATATATATACCGTATTTATAGATGACTTGTGTATATATATACCGTATTTATAGATGACTGTGTATATATATACCGTATTTATAGTGACTTGTGTATATATATCCGTATTTATAGATGACCTTGTGTTATATATACCGTATTTATGATGCTTGTGTATATATATACCGTATTTATAGATGATCTTGTGTATATATATACCGTATTATAGATGATCTTGTGTATATATATACCGTATTTATAGATGATCTTGTGTATATATATACCGTATTTATAGATGATCTTGTGTATATATATACCGTATTTATAGATGATCTGTGTATAATATACGTATTTATAGATGACTTGTGTATATATATACGTATTTATGATGACTTGTGTATATATATACCGTATTTATAGATGATCTTGTGTATATATATACCGTATTTATAGATGATCTTGTGTATATATATACCGTATTTATAGATGATCTTGTGTATATATATACCGTATTTATAGATGATCTTGTGTATATATATACCGTATTTATAGATGATCTTGTGTATATATACCGTATTTATAGATGATCTTGTGTATATATATACCGTATTTATAGATGATCTTGTGTATATATATACCGTATTTATAGATGACCTTGTGTATATATATACCGTATTTATAGATGACCTTGTGTATATATATACCGTATTTATAGATGACCTTGTGTATATATATACCGTATTTATAGATGACCTTGTGTATATATATACCGTATTTATAGATGACCTTGTGTATATATATACCGTATTTATAGATGACCTTGTGTATATATATACCGTATTTATAGATGACCTTGTGTATATATATACCGTATTTATAGATGATCTTGTGTATATATATACCGTATTTATAGATGACCTTGTGTATATATATACCGTATTTATAGATGATCTTGTGTATATATATACCGTATTTATAGATGACCTTGTGTATATATATACCGTATTTATAGATGACCTTGTGTATATATATACCGTATTTATAGATGACCTTGTGTATATATATACCGTATTTATAGATGATCTTGTGTATATATATACCGTATTTATAGATGACCTTGTGTATATATATACCGTATTTATAGATGACCTTGTGTATATATATACCGTATTTATAGATGACCTTGTGTATATATATACCGTATTTATAGATGACCTTGTGTATATATATACCGTATTTATAGATGACCTTGTGTATATATATACCGTATTTATAGATGACCTTGTGTATATATATACCGTATTTATAGATGATCTTGTGTATATATATACCGTATTTATAGATGACCTTGTGTATATATATACCGTATTTATAGATGATCTTGTGTATATATATACCGTATTTATAGATGATCTTGTGTATATATATACCGTATTTATAGATGACCTTGTGTATATATATACCGTATTTATAGATGACTTGTGTATATATATACCGTATTTATAGATGATCTTGTGTATATATATACCGTATTTATAGATGATCTTGTGTATATATATACCGTATTTATAGATGATCTTGTGTATATATATACCGTATTTATAGATGATCTTGTGTATATATATACCGTATTTATAGATGACCTTGTGTATATATATACCGTATTTATAGATGATCTTGTGTATATATATACCGTATTTATAGATGATCTTGTGTATATATATACCGTATTTATAGATGACCTTGTGTATATATATACCGTATTTATAGATGATCTTGTGTATATATATACCGTATTTATAGATGATCTTGTGTATATATATACCGTATTTATAGATGATCTTGTGTATATATATACCGTATTTATAGATGACCTTGTGTATATATATACCGTATTTATAGATGACCTTGTGTATATATATACCGTATTTATAGATGATCTTGTGTATATATATATCCGTATTTATAGATGACCTTGTGTATATATATACCGTATTTATAGATGACCTTGTGTATATATATACCGTATTTATAGATGACCTTGTGTATATATATACCGTATTTATAGATGATCTTGTGTATATATATACCGTATTTATAGATGATCTTGTGTATATATATACCGTATTTATAGATGATCTTGTGTATATATATACCGTATTTATAGATGACTTTGTGTATATATATACCGTATTTATAGATGACCTTGTGTATATATATACCGTATTTATAGATGATCTTGTTGTTGATGATGTTGTTTTGTGTATTATGCTCAACCAACCTGGACTAGTTATGTCCCATGTTGTGTGTCCCACCTGGACTAGTAATGTACCATGGTGTGTGTCCCACCTGGACTAGTTATGTCCCATGGTGTGTGTCCCACCTGGACTAGTTATGTCCCATGGTGTGTGTCCCACCTGGACTAGTTATGTCCCATGGTGTGTGTCCCACCTGGACTAGTTATGTCCCATGGTGTGTGTCCCACCTGGACTAGTTATGTCCCATGGTGTGTGCCCCACCTGGACTAGTTATGTCCCATGTTGTGTGTCCCACCTGGACTAGTTATGTCCCATGGTGTGTGCCCACCTGGACTAGTTATGTCCCATGGTGTGTGTCCCACCTGGACTAGTTATGTCCCATGGTGTGTGTCCCACCTGGACCAGTTATGTCCCATGGTGTGTGTCCCACCTGGACTAGTTATGTCCCATGTTGTGTGTCCCACCTGGACTAGTTATGTCCCATGTTGTGTGCCCCACCTGGACTAGTTATGTCCCATGTTGTGTGTCCCACCTGGACTAGTTATGTCCCATGGTGTGTGTCCCACCTGGATTAGTTATGTCCCATGGTGTGTGCCCCACCTGGACTAGTTATGTCCCATGTTGTGTGCCCCACCTGGACTAGTTATGTCCCATGTTGTGTGTCCCACCTGGACTAGTTATGTCCCATGGTGTGTGCCCCACCTGGACTAGTTATGTCCCATGGTGTGTGCCCCAGTTTGATGGTACATACATTTGATCTTGTCCATCCGTCCGTTGGTGCATCCGTCCGTATTCTGTGTTACGGGTAACTCAACCCTTTAGTTCTATTTAAACCTCACTGTGATATGTTATACAAGACTGATTTATGGTCCTAGACTCTGCAAAGAGGAGACGATGTTGAACATCTATGTCCCTTGGCCACATTTCTAGTTTTGATATAACTACTATAATCGACTATTTTGTTTGTCAGAGAAATAATGTTGTATGTGTTTTATCATGTGATATGTTTCTAGTATTATTTTTGTAAGTGACTTATAGGCCCATTGGGCCGGGGTATTTAAATGTATAATTTATATGTAAATATTGTCTGATATGTACACAGGTCACTATAATAAACAAATTACTTACTTACTTACTTTCTATACTCGGAGACCAAGCCTTTTCCAATTTCGTTACAGGTAGTGCTTGTTTGCAATTGTGTCACCTATTGTCTGGTTTATACGAGTATAATATTATATGTGTGGGGAAACATCGAAGGTGAAGATATTGAACTGATCCCTACAAATTGTTGCAGTATTAGGAGTCGAGAAATCCACGAATCTCGATGTTTTATAGGGATAACTCGAACGCTATCCCTAGCTAACAGCGCGACATATTATCCTTGCTAACAGCGTGTCATATTATCCTTGTGAATAGCGCGACATATTATCCTTGCTAACAGCGCGACATATTATCATTGCTAATAGCGTGACATATTATCCTTGCTAACAGCGTGACATATTATCCTTGCTAATAGCGTGACATATTATCATTGCTAATAGCGTGACATATTATCATTGCTAACAGCGTGACATATTATCCTTGCTAATAGCGTGACATATTATCCTTGCTAATAGCGTGACATATTATCATTGCTAACAGCGTGACATATTATCCTTGCTAACAGCGTGACATATTATCCTTGCTAATAGCGTGACATATTATCATTGCTAACAGCGTGACATATTATCCTTGCTAATAGCGCGACATATTATCCTTGTGAATATCGTGACATATTATCATTGTGAATAGCGCGAGATATATTATCCTAGCTAACAGCGTGACATATTATCCTTGTGAATAGCGTGACATATTATCCTTGCTAACAGCGTGACATATTATCCTTGTGAACAGCGTGACATATTATCCTTGTGAATATCGCGACATATTATACTTGTAAATAGCCCGAAATATTATCCTTGTGAACAGCGCGACATATGATCCTTGTAAATAGTGCGACATATTATTAAGATTAAATATTGGATTACAGTTTGGAATTCGAATGAAAACAAAGTAACTATCCAGATCTATTATAAAATGCTAGAACATGATTGTGGAAATGGAAATACATATAATGTATCGAATTGGCCGTCGCAAGTTAAAACCATGCAAACTAATGGTGGCATGTCAAACATTTGGAATTATCGCTACAATATGTTAGTACATATTTCTCCAATAAAACAATGAACAATATATATATAAACAGATATGGTATTCTAATTTTAATAACACAAATAGACTGAACTCGTGTAGCATTTATAAACACAGTTTGAAATGTCGAATACTCCTGACAATTACTGGTGTTGTATTTGTAATTACTTGTGTTGTATGTGTAATTGCGGTGTTGTATTTGTAATTACCCGTGTTGTATTAGTAATTACTGATATTGTAGTTGTAATTGCTGGTGTTGTATGTGTAATTGCTGGTGTTGTATGTGTAATTGCTGGTGTTGTATGTGTAATGGATGGTGTTGTATTTGTTATTGCTTGTGTTGTATTTGTAATTACTGGTGCTGTATTTGTAATTGCTGGTGTTGTATTTGTAATTACTGGTATTATATTTGTAATTACTGGTGTTTCATTTGTAATTACTGGTGTTGTATTTGTAATTACTGGTATTGTATTTGTTATTGCTTGTGTTGTATTTGTAATTACTGGTGTTGTATGTGTAATTGCTGGTGTTGTATGTGTAATTGATGGCGTTGTATTTGTAATTGCTCTGTTGTATTTGTAATTACTGGTGTTGTATTGTAATTAATGGTGTTGTATTTGTAATTACTGATATTATATTTGTAATTACTGGTGTTTCATTTGTAATTACTGGTGTTGTATTTGTAATTACTGGTGTTGTATGTGTAATTACTGGTGTTCTATTTGTAATTGCTGGTATTATATTTGTAATTACTGGTGTTTCATTTGTAAATAATGGTGTTGTATTTGCAATTACTGGTGTTTCATTTGTAATTTCTGATGTTGTATTTGTAATTACAGGTGTTGTATTTGTAATTGATGGCGTTGTATTTGTAATTGATGGCGTTGTATTTGTAATTGATGTGTTGTATTTGTAATTACTGGTGTTGTATTTGTAATTACTGGTATTGTATTTGTAATTGCTGGTAATGTATTTGTTATTGCTTGTGTTGTATGTGTAATTGCTGGTGTTGTATGTGTAATTGATGGCGTTGTATTTGTAATTACTGGTGTTATATTTATAATTAATGGTGTTGTATTGTAATTACTGATATTGTAGTTGTAATTGCTAGTGTTGTATGTGTAATTGCTGGTGTTGTATGTGTAATTGCTGGTGTTGTATGTGTAATTGCTGGTGTTGTATGTGTAATTGCTAGTGTTGTATGTGTAATTGCTGGTGTTGTATGTGTAATTGATGGTGTTTCTTTGTTATTGCTTGTGTTGTATTTGTAATTACTGGTGTTGTATGTGTAATTGATGGTGTTGTATTTGTTATTGCTTGTGTTGTATTTGTAATTGCTGGTGTTGTATTTGTAATTACTGATATTGTAGTTGTAATTGCTGGTGTTGTATGTGTAATTGCTGGTGTTGTATTTGTTATTGCTTGTGTTGTATTTGTAATTGCTGGTGTTGTATGTGTAATTGATGGTGTTGTATTTGTTATTGCTTGTGTTGTATTTGTAATTGCTGGTGTTGTATGTGTAATTGATGGTGTTGTATTTGTTATTGCTTGTGTTGTATTTGTAATTGCTGGTGTTGTATGTGTAATTGATGGTGTTTTATTTGTTATTGCTTGTGTTGTATTTGTAATTACTGGTATTGCGTGTATAGTATTGTATTTGCTCTAAGCAGTTTGTAGATTGTTATTGTTGTTGTTGTTATTGTTCATGTTGCTGGAGTGCACATGAAACGAGTTGGAAAGGGGTATTTAGAGCTACAAACGTTTCTCAGATCTAAAACTCAAGTTCCAGTGATTCTATTGGTTGATTCTGAGATATACTCTCAGCTGAACCAATCAGTCGTTAGCCTAAGTTTGGGATAGGAGAAGATTAATAACATCGGGCGCTGGTGCTAAGCTATGTCTAATTGTGTACAATTGTTTGGTTTCCCGTAGAAAAGGTTCCGTCATTTTGAAGCTTAAGTTACTAGTTATGTGGGAAGGCAGTTTACTATGGGGAGGGCATTTTACTTTGGGGAGGGCAGTTTACTTTGGGGAGGGCATTTTACATTGGGGAGGGAAGTTTACATTGGGGAGGGCAGTTTACATTGGGGAGGGCATTTTACTTTGGGGAGGGAAGTTTACATTGGGGAGGGCAGTTTACTTTGGGGAGGGCACGTTTACATTGGGGAGGGCAGTTTACTTTGGGGAGGGCACGTTTACATTGGTGAGGGCAGTTTACTTTGGTGAGGGCACGTTTACATTGGTGAGGGCAGTTTACTTTGGGGAGGGCACGTTTACATTGGGGAGGGCAGTTTACATTGGGGAGGGCAGTTTACTTTGGGGAGGGCACGTTTACATTGGGGAGGGCAGTTTACATTGGGGAGGGCACGTTTACTTTGGGGTGGGCAGTTTACTTTGGGGAGGGCACGTTTACATTGGGGAGGGCAGTTTACTTTGGGGAGGGCACGTTTACATTGGGGAGGGCAGTTTACTTTGGGGAGGGCACGTTTACATTGGGGAGGGCAGTTTACATTGGGGAGGGCACGTTTACTTTGGGGTGGGCAGTTTACTTTGGGGTGGGCAGTTTACATTGGGGATGGCAGTTTACTTTGGGGAGGGCAGTTTACATTGGGGAGGGTAGTTTACTTTGGGGAGTGCAGTTTACTTTGGGGAGGGAAGTTTACTAATGTTGTTAGAACTTGTTGCCCAACTAAATTTGTTTTGCTTTGTCACGGTAATGTTTGCAATAGAATTGTCAAATAACAAATAAAATATGATTAATCTATCAATACACACATTTAGTGATGTACCCTCTTTTCAGCTGTTTGTTTTCGTTTTATTGCTTAGATTTGTGCACGTATCACACACACGATGTTGGTGTCACGTGGTATTTAGTTTAAACATATTTTATTTCCCAATATGATGCATATTGAACAATTCATCGTGGAATTGTGAGTAGATGTGTATTGGTGCTGATGGGGATGGCTTCTATCGTCGGCAGTTGGTGGATTCGTCGTCGAGTGGAGAGTAGGCATTTATTGGTTGCGCTGGGGATGGCTTCTATCGTCCGCAGTTGGTGGATTCGTCGTCGAGTGGAGAGTAGACATGTATTGGTTGTGCTGGGGACGGCGTCTAACATGGCGACGGGTGAGTAGCAGATGCCTGTAATATATAACGAAATTAATGCATATAATGTAGTATATATTTGAAATAGTGATTAACTTATGTATTGTTTTTGGAGGTTGTATTTGTGTATGGTAATTTGTTTCAAGGACGCAAGCACAGCACGCACGCACGTACAGCACGCGCGCACCCACGCACGCACGCACACACACACACACACACACACACACACACGAGCATATCCAGACTCTCTCAGTTTAGTCATTTTCATAAAATTTAAAATTAGTATAGTTCATACAAATTTGTTTAAACTTGATTGTGAAACAAGGACAATAGAAGAATTAGGTGCATTTGCCTAAAGACATCACAACCGTACTTTTAGCGTGGTTGTAGCTCAAAACCCATCGATCGCAGGTTCGATCCCTCGTCTGACCCTAATAACATTAACAGTCTTTCAGTTGGGACACCGTGCACATATTAATAACCAGATGAGACTCTGGAATGTGTCTCTGTCTGTATCATTGCACTATCCTCCAAAAAAAGACTCGAACCCAGGCTACGGTTGCCCATATGAGCGACCGTGGCGCCTCCTGAAGAGATTAGTCATTTTAGATTTTTGGAGGATAATGCAATTATACAGAGAGAAAGACCCATTACAGAGTATCCTCTGGTTCTTTTGCATGCGTGGTGTAAACCACCGACACGAGACCTCGGTTTAACGTCCCATCTGAAAGACTGTTAATTTTATTAGGGTCAGACGAGGGATCGAACATGCGATCCCTGGGTAACCAGTACAGCGTGTTACCACTGGACTACAGATCCGTCTGTTTTATTCGTAATTTGCTATGAGAAACAATAATATATTACCTGTATTTCACAGTGTAAGGCTTATTTGCCATACCGGATTATCCTATGACGGCTATGATGGCTCTGACGGTTATGGTGGCGATGCTTTATCTTTTTAACCGGTTTGCCCCAGTACGTCTTTACCGTTTTATTGCAATCGCACGCTGTGGGCATGCGGTAAGCTGCGAACGAACACTCCATGGAGCAATCAATATAGCCAGCATACGTTTCTTGGAATATGCACATATAAATGGCTAGAATCAGGACTAGATATGTCCGTGTCGTCTTCATGTGGATAGTTCTGATTTTGCCTTTTTACCTGGAATTAAAAAATAAAGTCTAGTATAGATTATGAGACCCGTTGCCAAAAAAGCAAAAAAATAAATAATGAAAAGTTAAATAATTAAATTGCAAAAAATCCCTTTGCTGTATAAAATGTTGACTGCTAGAGAGCTGAAAGGTCAGTACATAATTATACGTCTAAACTCATTAAATCCGAAAACGCAGGAAATCGCTTCTATACCGTAACAATTTTAACTGGGGGCATGCACCAGGACCCATTAGATTGCCTCTGTTGAAATTTGTCTGTGGCTACGGTACTGATTATATACAAACGTGTAAAATGTTTCTATTATTTGAAGATCCTTATGATCCGTGGACCCCTCGCCCCCACCCCCCCCAAGAAAGTCCAATGGAACATGGTTACCTATTATGACATTAGAGTGTGTTATATTCATAATGATCACACGTTAACAAATATAGATAGAGGACGCTGTTAATCATTTCCTGAATGTCCATAACCATTGAGAGAACGCCGTTAACCATTGAAGCGGCGTCGGTAACCATTGAAGGGACGCTGTTAACCATTGAAGCGGCGTCGGTAACCATTAAGGGGACGCCGTTAATCATTGAAGCGGCGTCGGTAACCATTGAGGGGACGCCGTTAATCATTGAAGCGGCGTCGGTAACAATGAGGGGACGCCGATAATCATTGAAGCGGCGTCGGTAACAATGAGGGGACGCCGTTTATCATTGAAGGGGCGTTGGTAACCATTGAGGGGACGCAGTTAACCATTGAAGCGGCGTCGGTAACCATTGAGGAGACGTCATTAACCATAGACGGGACGTCGGCAACCATTGAAGGGACGCCATTAATCATTGACGGGACGTCAGTAACCATTGAGGTGACGCCATTAATCATTGAAGCAGCGTCGGTGTCCATTGAGGGGACGCCGCTAACCATTGACGGGACGTCAGTAACCATTGAGGGAACGCCGTTAATCATTGCATGGACGTCGGTAACAATTGAGGCAACGCCGTTAATCAATCATTGAGAAGACGTCATTAACCATTGACGGGACGTCGGTAACCATTGAAGGGATGCCGTAAATCATTGAAGCGGCGTCGGTAACCATTGAGGGTCGCCGTTAATCATTGCCTGAACGTCGGTAGCCATTGAGGGGACGCCGTTAATCATTGAAGCGGCGTCGGTAACCATTGAGGGAACGTCGTTAATCATTGAAGCGGCGTCGGTAACTAATGAGGGGACGCCGTTAATCATTGCCTGAACGTCGGTAACCATTGAGGCAACGCCGTTAATCAATCATGGAGGAGACGTCATTAACCATTGACGGGACGTCGATAACCATTGAAGGGACGCCGTAAATCATTGAAGCGGCGTCGGTAACCATTGAGGAGACACCATAGACCATTGAGGGGACGCCGTTAATCATTGCCTGAACGTCGGTAGCCATTGAGGGGACGCCGTTAATCATTGAAGCGGCGTCGGTAACCATTGAGGGAACGTCGTTAATCATTGAAGCGGCGTCGGTAACCATTGAGGGGACGCTGTTAATCATTGAAGCGGCGTCGGTAACCATTGAGGGGACGCCGTTAATCATTGAAGCGGCGTCCGTAACCATTGAGGGGACGCTGTTAATCATTGAAGCAGCGTCGGTAACCATTGAGGGGACGCTGTTAATCATTGAAGCAGCGTCACTAACCATTGAGGGGACGCTGTAAATCATTGAAGCGGCGTCGGTAACCATTGAGGGGACGCTGTTAATCATTGAAGCGGCGTCGGTAACCATTGAGGGGACGCTGTTAATCATTGAAGCGGCGTTGGTAACCATTGAGGGGACGCTGTTAATCATTGAAGCGGCGTCGGTAACCATTGAGGGGACGGCGTTAATCATTGAGGGGACGCCGTTAATCATTGAGGGGACGTCGGTAACCATTGTGGGAACGCCGTTAACCATTGACGGGACGTCGGTAACCATTGACGGTACGCCGTTAATCATTGACGGGACGTCGGTAACAATTGAAGGGACGCCATTAATCATTGACGGGACGTCGGTAGCCATTGAGGGGACGCCGTAAATCATTGAAGCAGCGTCGGTGTCCATTGAGGGGACGTCGGTAACCATTGACGGCACGTCGGCAACCATTGAAGGGACGCCGTATATCATTGAAGCAGCGTCGGTGTCCATTGAGGGGACGCCGTTAACCATTGAGGGGACGTCGCTAACCATTGAGGGGACGTCGGTAACCATTGACGGAACGTCGGTATCCATTGAGGGAACGCCGTTAACCATTGACGGGACGTCGGTAACCATTGAGGGGACGCCGTAAATCATTGAAGCAGTGTCGGTAACCATTGAGGGGACGCTGTTAATCATTGAAGCGGCATTGGTAACCATTGAGGGGACGCCGTTAACCATTGAAGCGGCGTTGGTAACCATTGAGGGGACGCCGTTAACCATTGAAGCGGCGTTGGTAACCATTGAGGGGACGCTGTTAACCATTGAAGCGGCGTCGGTAACCATTGAGGGGACGCCGTTAATCATTGAGGCGGCGTTGGTAACCAATGAGGGGACGCCGTTAATCATTGAAGCGGCGTCGTTAGCCACTGAGGCAACGCCGTTAATCATTAAATGAACAACGATATCACAAAGTATAGCACAAATACCAATCATAGTGAACTATAAGAGACTGCACAGTGCTATGTCTGCACTAGTATCATAGAGATATTTAGTATTTGGAGAATACAGTCAATAGAGAATTTTAAGTCGTGATAGCGCAGTTATAGAGCGTTCGCTTCAGGTGCGAAAGGCCCGGAGTTCGTGCTCAGCTGTAGCCATTACGAGTGTGCCCTTAGACAAGGCATTTAAATCCCACATGCCTCTCCTCTCTCACTCTTGGTGATGGATTTCATCAGGAATGAGGTATCGTGAGTTATTAATTATGTTGTAAGAACGTGTTTCGCAATCTAGCTCAAATAAATTTCTATAAACTAGAGGCTGTTTTTGAAATACAATATTAACCTTGTCGTCTCTTAAAATATCAACAACAATATATTATGTATATGGATGCAAAAATATGAAGGATATATTCCTGTTTATTAAAACGAATTTGCACTGTATGCGCATGCCTTATTTTGTTATTAGTTTAAAAACCGTGCATTAAAAATATAAAAATTAAAGGCGATTGTTATAAATTATATGATACAAAGGAAATTGATAGTCTGTGTTGAGTTATAAATTATTGAAATAAACGTACAACCCACGCACTGCACTCGCCTCTCTTGCTACTGCAACAAAACACCATTGCTTGTGAACAAATTCCAACCGACGAAATGCAAAAGTTACGCGATATGTTGTCTTTATCTCGTTTGACTTATTTACGTGTTTGAAAAGCGAAATCAGGTCCCACTGTGACTCATCGATCGCATCTGTATTCAAACAGTCTGATACTGAATATATAAACTGAGAGGTGAACGATCGAAATACAAGATATTACTTGGCAACATTAAACTGAGACTTATTAATCTCCGCCAAAGCCTTCGTAAGTTTCCGTAAAACTACGACCAGGACATGTATACGTTAGGTTTTTACCGTTAATATTTGAATCAAGTCAGTAAGTAAGTGTACCATAATCTAAAGCTCATATTTTACTTCGGAAATGCGATTATTAACGAAGTAAGTTCACGGAATATGCAAATGTCTCAGTTTAATATTGCCAAATAATTATTTTTTTTATTTTTAATACACGCATTCAATTGTTTGAAAATATTGTTGACTGGGCGTAAGTCGTGGCAGTAAACATAAACACACCGTGTAGAGGCAATCAAGGGGAATAGTTCGCAACCATGTCATGCATCCTTATCGGATCCACCCTCTACTGGAACCCATACCCGCACATAACACAACAATGATATTATAGTAAACTTATTCAACCCAATCAATCAAGGAGTATGATATATTATATATTTCGGGTTTTACGCCTGCATCAGCACCATTTCGGGCTATATCGCCGACGGGCAGTTTACCTAACAACACCTTTCCTGGACAGGCTCCAACTGTTAACCAGTACTTGGGTGCACCAACCTCCGTAAGAAACTGCCAACTTGTTTATATAAATGAGACACGGCCTGAGCGGGGCTTGAACCCGTGACCATCAGTGATGATAGGTTACAGTGGTATACAAGTCAGCGACCTTAACCACTCGACCACGGAGGCGGACTAAATGAGTATGAACTCAAAAGGTTATGCATTTACTTTCCGTGCAACGTATAATGATAACCTTTGTTTCTTGATGTTTAAGTTGATATGCGCATGACATTCAACAACACGTTGGATAAAATATAGCATTACAAGTTTAGCATCTAAGATTAATTGTTAGAGTGTGGCGTCCGTGGTCCAGTGGTAGAGCGTCGGATTTGGAATCGAGCTGTCCCGGGTTTGATACTCGGTCAGGCCACGTATGTAGTATGTAGTCATTGAGCAATGCACCTCACACACATTGTTCAGTACTGGTTAACCACTTAGGTCGGCTAAACCTGCCCAGGAAAACATGTCTAGGTCCCCGCAAGGGGTTTGACATTAATGGAACATACATACATACTATGATTCAGAAATACAATGTGACGTCAACTGACTTATATGAATTGGAATCCTTCTCTACACGTGTCTTTTGCCGAAATACAGAAATCAATCGGAACGCTGAATGGGTCTAGACATGTACGTATTACATGAGGAGATGAGCATTACGTTCAATCGTACCTCGATGAATTTGACTCGGAATTGTGACACAAATTAATCCTTGACCTGCTGAATGTGCAAACACCGCCCCTGATCAGGATCTATGTTGTTTGCTTTTCAAATAAGTGTTTTAGCTCCATTATCCGAATAGCATAAAGCCTGATCAGACGGCACTTTAGTCGTGATTAGCAGGTTAATGCTTGCGAAATGGTTAAGAATCCAGAACTGTGTTATTTGCCATTGTTCGGGAATGCGAGGAGTTCCCTTTTGGCCTTCATGCTGAACGAGTTTCAAAAAGGAAAGGGGATCGCCCGTCTCTTAAACTAGCTAATGACATACACGTGTTAATGTCGGTACTAGAAGGTGATGACTTCTCGTTAATGAAGGATTTGCTCAGTAACTCGAGGTCGTCCTCAAGGGGGACACCTAGAGCGAGTGTCAGCCAGTCTCAGTCGAAATCTCCCTCACCATGCCATTGCGAACAAACTATTCATGCATTAAAGGACACTTTATCCAACATACAGGCTGAGATGCTGTTACTGAAACAACAACGTATCGTAATTGACAAAAACTGGGCAGAAACGATCCGGGTGCTAACAGAATCAGTGTCATCTCTTAAGACGGACGTCAACGACATGAAGTCCATTAACTTATCGCCCAACCCCATACCGGGGATCATTGCCCCTCATAGTTTGCAGAACTTTAGCACCAAGCTAACGAATATACAACATCGGTTGGATAGTCTAGAGTTATTCATCGACAGTGCGGAGGTTGTAGCAATAAGTAAGAATACAACCTACCAGACACCTTCGCTTTCAACCGCCGGAGAAACGTCCCCAACCACCGACGTTATGCCGCCCGATAGTAAATACGCATCTTCTGGGACCGACCTCAACCCCATTACCCAATGTAGGAAGATATTAGACATGAAATAGTCGGTGATGTTTATAATGAACAATATATTCGTATGACATGTGATAGCAGAATGGTATTCTTGATTGCCAATTATCCAAGAAAAGTCTCTAATTATCTAGTGAAAGCGTATATTAGAAGAAGAAACCGTATTTATAGATGATGTTGTGTATATATATACCGTATTTATATATGATCTTGTGTATATATATACCGTATTTATAGATGACCTTGTGTATATATATACCGTATTTATAGATGACCTTGTGTATATATATACCGTATTTATAGATGACCTTGTGTATATATATACCGTATTTATAGATGACCTTGTGTATATATATACCGTATTTATAGATGACCTTGTGTATATATATACCGTATTTATAGATGACCTTGTGTATATATATACCGTATTTATAGATGACCTTGTGTATATATATACCGTATTTATAGATGACCTTGTGTATATATATACCGTATTTATAGATGACCTTGTGTATATATATACCGTATTTATAGATGACCTTGTGTATATATATACCGTATTTATAGATGACCTTGTGTATATATATACCGTATTTATAGATGACCTTGTGTATATATATACCGTATTTATAGATGATCTTGTGTATATATATACCGTATTTATAGATGATCTTGTGTATATATATACCGTATTTATAGATGACCTTTTGTATATATATACCGTATTTATAGATGACCTTGTGTATATATATACCGTATTTATAGATGACCTTGTGTATATATATACCGTATTTATAGATGATCTTGTGTATATATATACCGTATTTATAGATGATCTTGTGTATATATATACCGTATTTATAGATGATCTTGTGTATATATATACCGTATTTATAGATGATCTTGTGTATATATATACCGTATTTATAGATGATCTTGTGTATATATATACCGTATTTATAGATGATCTTGTGTATATATATACCGTATTTATAGATGATCTTGTGTATATATATACCGTATTTATAGATGATCTTGTGTATATATATATACCGTATTTATAGATGATCTTGTGTATATATATACCGTATTTATAGATGATCTTGTGTATATATATACCGTATTTATAGATGATCTTGTGTATATATATACCGTATTTATAGATGATCTTGTGTATATATATACCGTATTTATAGATGATCTTGTGTATATATATATACCGTATTTATAGATGATCTTGTGTATATATATACCGTATTTATAGATGATCTTGTGTATATATATACCGTATTTATAGATGACCTTGTGTATATATATACCGTATTTATAGATGACCTTGTGTATATATATACCGTATTTATAGATGACCTTGTGTATATATATACCGTATTTATAGATGACCTTGTGTATATATATACCGTATTTATAGATGATCTTGTGTAATATATACCGTATTTATAGATGACCTTGTGTTATATATACCGTATTTATAGATGACCTTGTGTATATATATACCGTATTTATAGATGACCTTGTGTATATATATACCGTATTTATAGATGACCTTGTGTATATATATACCGTATTTATAGATGATCTTGTTGTTGATGATGTTGTTTTGTGTATTATGCTCAACCAAAACTTATGCACAATGAAACCTGGACTAGTTATGTCCCATGGTGTGTGCCCCACCTGGACCAGTTATGTCCCATGGTGTGTGCCCACCTGGACTAGTTATGTCCCATGGTGTGTGTCCCACCTGGACTAGTTATGTCCCATGGTGTGTGTCCCACCTGGACTAGTTATGTCCCATGGTGTGTGCCCCACCTGGACTAGTTATGTCCCATGGTGTGTCCCACCTGGACTAGTTATGTCCCATGTGTGTGTCCCACCTGGACTAGTTATGTCCCATGGTGTGTGTCCCACCTGGACTAGTTATGTCCCATGGTGTGTGTCCCACCTGGACCAGTTATGTCCCATGGTGTGTGTCCCACCTGGACTAGTTATGTCCCATGGTGTGTGGCTAGTTATGTCCCATGTTGTGTGTCCCACCTGGACTAGTTATGTCCCATTTGTGTGTCCCACCTGGACTAGTTATGTCCCATGGTGTGTGTCCCACCTGGATTATGTCCCATGGTGTGTGCCCCACCTGGACTAGTTATGTCCCATGTTGTGTGCCCCACCTGGACTAGTTATGTCCCTGTTCCCACCTGGACCCAGTTTGATGGTACATACATTTGATCTTGTCCATCCGTCCGTTGGTGCATCCGTCCGTATTCTGTGTTACGGGTAACTCAACCCTTTAGTTCTATTTAAACCTCACTGTGATATGTTATACAAGACTGATTTATGGTCCTAGACTCTGCAAAGAGGAGACGATGTTGAACATCTATGTCCCTTGGCCACATTTCTAGTTTTGATATAACTACTATAATCGACTATTTTGTTTGTCAGAGAAATAATGTTGTATGTGTTTTATCATGTGATATGTTTCTAGTATTATTTTTGTAAGTGACTTATAGGCCCATTGGGCCGGGGTATTTAAATGTATAATTTATATGTAAATATTGTCTGATATGTACACAGGTCACTATAATAAACAAATTACTTACTTACTTACTTTCTATACTCGGAGACCAAGCCTTTTCCAATTTCGTTACAGGTAGTGCTTGTTTGCAATTGTGTCACCTATTGTCTGGTTTATACGAGTATAATATTATATGTGTGGGGAAACATCGAAGGTGAAGATATTGAACTGATCCCTACAAATTGTTGCAGTATTAGGAGTCGAGAAATCCACGAATCTCGATGTTTTATAGGGATAACTCGAACGCTATCCCTAGCTAACAGCGCGACATATTATCCTTGCTAACAGCGTGTCATATTATCCTTGTGAATAGCGCGACATATTATCCTTGCTAACAGCGCGACATATTATCATTGCTAATAGCGTGACATATTATCCTTGCTAACAGCGTGACATATTATCCTTGCTAATAGCGTGACATATTATCATTGCTAATAGCGTGACATATTATCATTGCTAACAGCGTGACATATTATCCTTGCTAATAGCGTGACATATTATCCTTGCTAATAGCGTGACATATTATCATTGCTAACAGCGTGACATATTATCCTTGCTAACAGCGTGACATATTATCCTTGCTAATAGCGTGACATATTATCATTGCTAACAGCGTGACATATTATCCTTGCTAATAGCGCGACATATTATCCTTGTGAATATCGTGACATATTATCATTGTGAATAGCGCGAGATATATTATCCTAGCTAACAGCGTGACATATTATCCTTGTGAATAGCGTGACATATTATCCTTGCTAACAGCGTGACATATTATCCTTGTGAACAGCGTGACATATTATCCTTGTGAATATCGCGACATATTATACTTGTAAATAGCCCGAAATATTATCCTTGTGAACAGCGCGACATATGATCCTTGTAAATAGTGCGACATATTATTAAGATTAAATATTGGATTACAGTTTGGAATTCGAATGAAAACAAAGTAACTATCCAGATCTATTATAAAATGCTAGAACATGATTGTGGAAATGGAAATACATATAATGTATCGAATTGGCCGTCGCAAGTTAAAACCATGCAAACTAATGGTGGCATGTCAAACATTTGGAATTATCGCTACAATATGTTAGTACATATTTCTCCAATAAAACAATGAACAATATATATATAAACAGATATGGTATTCTAATTTTAATAACACAAATAGACTGAACTCGTGTAGCATTTATAAACACAGTTTGAAATGTCGAATACTCCTGACAATTACTGGTGTTGTATTTGTAATTACTTGTGTTGTATGTGTAATTGCGGTGTTGTATTTGTAATTACCCGTGTTGTATTAGTAATTACTGATATTGTAGTTGTAATTGCTGGTGTTGTATGTGTAATTGCTGGTGTTGTATGTGTAATTGCTGGTGTTGTATGTGTAATGGATGGTGTTGTATTTGTTATTGCTTGTGTTGTATTTGTAATTACTGGTGCTGTATTTGTAATTGCTGGTGTTGTATTTGTAATTACTGGTATTATATTTGTAATTACTGGTGTTTCATTTGTAATTACTGGTGTTGTATTTGTAATTACTGGTATTGTATTTGTTATTGCTTGTGTTGTATTTGTAATTACTGGTGTTGTATGTGTAATTGCTGGTGTTGTATGTGTAATTGATGGCGTTGTATTTGTAATTGCTCTGTTGTATTTGTAATTACTGGTGTTGTATTGTAATTAATGGTGTTGTATTTGTAATTACTGATATTATATTTGTAATTACTGGTGTTTCATTTGTAATTACTGGTGTTGTATTTGTAATTACTGGTGTTGTATGTGTAATTACTGGTGTTCTATTTGTAATTGCTGGTATTATATTTGTAATTACTGGTGTTTCATTTGTAAATAATGGTGTTGTATTTGCAATTACTGGTGTTTCATTTGTAATTTCTGATGTTGTATTTGTAATTACAGGTGTTGTATTTGTAATTGATGGCGTTGTATTTGTAATTGATGGCGTTGTATTTGTAATTGATGTGTTGTATTTGTAATTACTGGTGTTGTATTTGTAATTACTGGTATTGTATTTGTAATTGCTGGTAATGTATTTGTTATTGCTTGTGTTGTATGTGTAATTGCTGGTGTTGTATGTGTAATTGATGGCGTTGTATTTGTAATTACTGGTGTTATATTTATAATTAATGGTGTTGTATTGTAATTACTGATATTGTAGTTGTAATTGCTAGTGTTGTATTTGTAATTGCTGGTGTTGTATGTGTAATTGCTGGTGTTGTATGTGTAATTGATGGTGTTGTATTTGTTATTGCTTGTGTTGTATTTGTAATTGCTGGTGTTGTATGTGTAATTGATGGTGTTTATTTGTTATTGCTTGTGTTGTATTTGTAATTGCTGGTGTTGTATGTGTAATTGATGGTGTTGTATTTGTTATTGCTTGTGTTGTATTTGTAATTGCTGGTGTTGTATTTGTAATTACTGATATTGTAGTTGTAATTGCTGGTGTTGTATGTGTAATTGCTGGTGTTGTATTTGTTATTGCTTGTGTTGTATTTGTAATTGCTGGTGTTGTATGTGTAATTGATGGTGTTGTATTTGTTATTGCTTGTGTTGTATTTGTAATTGCTGGTGTTGTATGTGTAATTGATGGTGTTGTATTTGTTATTGCTTGTGTTGTATTTGTAATTGCTGGTGTTGTATGTGTAATTGATGGTGTTTTATTTGTTATTGCTTGTGTTGTATTTGTAATTACTGGTATTGCGTGTATAGTATTGTATTTGCTCTAAGCAGTTTGTAGATTGTTATTGTTGTTGTTGTTATTGTTCATGTTGCTGGAGTGCACATGAAACGAGTTGGAAAGGGGTATTTAGAGCTACAAACGTTTCTCAGATCTAAAACTCAAGTTCCAGTGATTCTATTGGTTGATTCTGAGATATACTCTCAGCTGAACCAATCAGTCGTTAGCCTAAGTTTGGGATAGGAGAAGATTAATAACATCGGGCGCTGGTGCTAAGCTATGTCTAATTGTGTACAATTGTTTGGTTTCCCGTAGAAAAGGTTCCGTCATTTTGAAGCTTAAGTTACTAGTTATGTGGGAAGGCAGTTTACTATGGGGAGGGCATTTTACTTTGGGGAGGGCAGTTTACTTTGGGGAGGGCATTTTACATTGGGGAGGGAAGTTTACATTGGGGAGGGCAGTTTACATTGGGGAGGGCATTTTACTTTGGGGAGGGAAGTTTACATTGGGGAGGGCAGTTTACTTTGGGGAGGGCACGTTTACATTGGGGAGGGCAGTTTACTTTGGGGAGGGCACGTTTACATTGGTGAGGGCAGTTTACTTTGGTGAGGGCACGTTTACATTGGTGAGGGCAGTTTACTTTGGGGAGGGCACGTTTACATTGGGGAGGGCAGTTTACATTGGGGAGGGCAGTTTACTTTGGGGAGGGCACGTTTACATTGGGGAGGGCAGTTTACATTGGGGAGGGCACGTTTACTTTGGGGTGGGCAGTTTACTTTGGGGAGGGCACGTTTACATTGGGGAGGGCAGTTTACTTTGGGGAGGGCACGTTTACATTGGGGAGGGCAGTTTACTTTGGGGAGGGCACGTTTACATTGGGGAGGGCAGTTTACATTGGGGAGGGCACGTTTACTTTGGGGTGGGCAGTTTACTTTGGGGTGGGCAGTTTACATTGGGGATGGCAGTTTACTTTGGGGAGGGCAGTTTACATTGGGGAGGGTAGTTTACTTTGGGGAGTGCAGTTTACTTTGGGGAGGGAAGTTTACTAATGTTGTTAGAACTTGTTGCCCAACTAAATTTGTTTTGCTTTGTCACGGTAATGTTTGCAATAGAATTGTCAAATAACAAATAAAATATGATTAATCTATCAATACACACATTTAGTGATGTACCCTCTTTTCAGCTGTTTGTTTTCGTTTTATTGCTTAGATTTGTGCACGTATCACACACACGATGTTGGTGTCACGTGGTATTTAGTTTAAACATATTTTATTTCCCAATATGATGCATATTGAACAATTCATCGTGGAATTGTGAGTAGATGTGTATTGGTGCTGATGGGGATGGCTTCTATCGTCGGCAGTTGGTGGATTCGTCGTCGAGTGGAGAGTAGGCATTTATTGGTTGCGCTGGGGATGGCTTCTATCGTCCGCAGTTGGTGGATTCGTCGTCGAGTGGAGAGTAGACATGTATTGGTTGTGCTGGGGACGGCGTCTAACATGGCGACGGGTGAGTAGCAGATGCCTGTAATATATAACGAAATTAATGCATATAATGTAGTATATATTTGAAATAGTGATTAACTTATGTATTGTTTTTGGAGGTTGTATTTGTGTATGGTAATTTGTTTCAAGGACGCAAGCACAGCACGCACGCACGTACAGCACGCGCGCACCCACGCACGCACGCACACACACACACACACACACACACACACACGAGCATATCCAGACTCTCTCAGTTTAGTCATTTTCATAAAATTTAAAATTAGTATAGTTCATACAAATTTGTTTAAACTTGATTGTGAAACAAGGACAATAGAAGAATTAGGTGCATTTGCCTAAAGACATCACAACCGTACTTTTAGCGTGGTTGTAGCTCAAAACCCATCGATCGCAGGTTCGATCCCTCGTCTGACCCTAATAACATTAACAGTCTTTCAGTTGGGACACCGTGCACATATTAATAACCAGATGAGACTCTGGAATGTGTCTCTGTCTGTATCATTGCACTATCCTCCAAAAAAAGACTCGAACCCAGGCTACGGTTGCCCATATGAGCGACCGTGGCGCCTCCTGAAGAGATTAGTCATTTTAGATTTTTGGAGGATAATGCAATTATACAGAGAGAAAGACCCATTACAGAGTATCCTCTGGTTCTTTTGCATGCGTGGTGTAAACCACCGACACGAGACCTCGGTTTAACGTCCCATCTGAAAGACTGTTAATTTTATTAGGGTCAGACGAGGGATCGAACATGCGATCCCTGGGTAACCAGTACAGCGTGTTACCACTGGACTACAGATCCGTCTGTTTTATTCGTAATTTGCTATGAGAAACAATAATATATTACCTGTATTTCACAGTGTAAGGCTTATTTGCCATACCGGATTATCCTATGACGGCTATGATGGCTCTGACGGTTATGGTGGCGATGCTTTATCTTTTTAACCGGTTTGCCCCAGTACGTCTTTACCGTTTTATTGCAATCGCACGCTGTGGGCATGCGGTAAGCTGCGAACGAACACTCCATGGAGCAATCAATATAGCCAGCATACGTTTCTTGGAATATGCACATATAAATGGCTAGAATCAGGACTAGATATGTCCGTGTCGTCTTCATGTGGATAGTTCTGATTTTGCCTTTTTACCTGGAATTAAAAAATAAAGTCTAGTATAGATTATGAGACCCGTTGCCAAAAAAGCAAAAAAATAAATAATGAAAAGTTAAATAATTAAATTGCAAAAAATCCCTTTGCTGTATAAAATGTTGACTGCTAGAGAGCTGAAAGGTCAGTACATAATTATACGTCTAAACTCATTAAATCCGAAAACGCAGGAAATCGCTTCTATACCGTAACAATTTTAACTGGGGGCATGCACCAGGACCCATTAGATTGCCTCTGTTGAAATTTGTCTGTGGCTACGGTACTGATTATATACAAACGTGTAAAATGTTTCTATTATTTGAAGATCCTTATGATCCGTGGACCCCTCGCCCCCACCCCCCCCAAGAAAGTCCAATGGAACATGGTTACCTATTATGACATTAGAGTGTGTTATATTCATAATGATCACACGTTAACAAATATAGATAGAGGACGCTGTTAATCATTTCCTGAATGTCCATAACCATTGAGAGAACGCCGTTAACCATTGAAGCGGCGTCGGTAACCATTGAAGGGACGCTGTTAACCATTGAAGCGGCGTCGGTAACCATTAAGGGGACGCCGTTAATCATTGAAGCGGCGTCGGTAACCATTGAGGGGACGCCGTTAATCATTGAAGCGGCGTCGGTAACAATGAGGGGACGCCGATAATCATTGAAGCGGCGTCGGTAACAATGAGGGGACGCCGTTTATCATTGAAGGGGCGTTGGTAACCATTGAGGGGACGCAGTTAACCATTGAAGCGGCGTCGGTAACCATTGAGGAGACGTCATTAACCATAGACGGGACGTCGGCAACCATTGAAGGGACGCCATTAATCATTGACGGGACGTCAGTAACCATTGAGGTGACGCCATTAATCATTGAAGCAGCGTCGGTGTCCATTGAGGGGACGCCGCTAACCATTGACGGGACGTCAGTAACCATTGAGGGAACGCCGTTAATCATTGCATGGACGTCGGTAACAATTGAGGCAACGCCGTTAATCAATCATTGAGAAGACGTCATTAACCATTGACGGGACGTCGGTAACCATTGAAGGGATGCCGTAAATCATTGAAGCGGCGTCGGTAACCATTGAGGGTCGCCGTTAATCATTGCCTGAACGTCGGTAGCCATTGAGGGGACGCCGTTAATCATTGAAGCGGCGTCGGTAACCATTGAGGGAACGTCGTTAATCATTGAAGCGGCGTCGGTAACTAATGAGGGGACGCCGTTAATCATTGCCTGAACGTCGGTAACCATTGAGGCAACGCCGTTAATCAATCATGGAGGAGACGTCATTAACCATTGACGGGACGTCGATAACCATTGAAGGGACGCCGTAAATCATTGAAGCGGCGTCGGTAACCATTGAGGAGACACCATAGACCATTGAGGGGACGCCGTTAATCATTGCCTGAACGTCGGTAGCCATTGAGGGGACGCCGTTAATCATTGAAGCGGCGTCGGTAACCATTGAGGGAACGTCGTTAATCATTGAAGCGGCGTCGGTAACCATTGAGGGGACGCTGTTAATCATTGAAGCGGCGTCGGTAACCATTGAGGGGACGCCGTTAATCATTGAAGCGGCGTCCGTAACCATTGAGGGGACGCTGTTAATCATTGAAGCAGCGTCGGTAACCATTGAGGGGACGCTGTTAATCATTGAAGCAGCGTCACTAACCATTGAGGGGACGCTGTAAATCATTGAAGCGGCGTCGGTAACCATTGAGGGGACGCTGTTAATCATTGAAGCGGCGTCGGTAACCATTGAGGGGACGCTGTTAATCATTGAAGCGGCGTTGGTAACCATTGAGGGGACGCTGTTAATCATTGAAGCGGCGTCGGTAACCATTGAGGGGACGGCGTTAATCATTGAGGGGACGCCGTTAATCATTGAGGGGACGTCGGTAACCATTGTGGGAACGCCGTTAACCATTGACGGGACGTCGGTAACCATTGACGGTACGCCGTTAATCATTGACGGGACGTCGGTAACAATTGAAGGGACGCCATTAATCATTGACGGGACGTCGGTAGCCATTGAGGGGACGCCGTAAATCATTGAAGCAGCGTCGGTGTCCATTGAGGGGACGTCGGTAACCATTGACGGCACGTCGGCAACCATTGAAGGGACGCCGTATATCATTGAAGCAGCGTCGGTGTCCATTGAGGGGACGCCGTTAACCATTGAGGGGACGTCGCTAACCATTGAGGGGACGTCGGTAACCATTGACGGAACGTCGGTATCCATTGAGGGAACGCCGTTAACCATTGACGGGACGTCGGTAACCATTGAGGGGACGCCGTAAATCATTGAAGCAGTGTCGGTAACCATTGAGGGGACGCTGTTAATCATTGAAGCGGCATTGGTAACCATTGAGGGGACGCCGTTAACCATTGAAGCGGCGTTGGTAACCATTGAGGGGACGCCGTTAACCATTGAAGCGGCGTTGGTAACCATTGAGGGGACGCTGTTAACCATTGAAGCGGCGTCGGTAACCATTGAGGGGACGCCGTTAATCATTGAGGCGGCGTTGGTAACCAATGAGGGGACGCCGTTAATCATTGAAGCGGCGTCGTTAGCCACTGAGGCAACGCCGTTAATCATTAAATGAACAACGATATCACAAAGTATAGCACAAATACCAATCATAGTGAACTATAAGAGACTGCACAGTGCTATGTCTGCACTAGTATCATAGAGATATTTAGTATTTGGAGAATACAGTCAATAGAGAATTTTAAGTCGTGATAGCGCAGTTATAGAGCGTTCGCTTCAGGTGCGAAAGGCCCGGAGTTCGTGCTCAGCTGTAGCCATTACGAGTGTGCCCTTAGACAAGGCATTTAAATCCCACATGCCTCTCCTCTCTCACTCTTGGTGATGGATTTCATCAGGAATGAGGTATCGTGAGTTATTAATTATGTTGTAAGAACGTGTTTCGCAATCTAGCTCAAATAAATTTCTATAAACTAGAGGCTGTTTTTGAAATACAATATTAACCTTGTCGTCTCTTAAAATATCAACAACAATATATTATGTATATGGATGCAAAAATATGAAGGATATATTCCTGTTTATTAAAACGAATTTGCACTGTATGCGCATGCCTTATTTTGTTATTAGTTTAAAAACCGTGCATTAAAAATATAAAAATTAAAGGCGATTGTTATAAATTATATGATACAAAGGAAATTGATAGTCTGTGTTGAGTTATAAATTATTGAAATAAACGTACAACCCACGCACTGCACTCGCCTCTCTTGCTACTGCAACAAAACACCATTGCTTGTGAACAAATTCCAACCGACGAAATGCAAAAGTTACGCGATATGTTGTCTTTATCTCGTTTGACTTATTTACGTGTTTGAAAAGCGAAATCAGGTCCCACTGTGACTCATCGATCGCATCTGTATTCAAACAGTCTGATACTGAATATATAAACTGAGAGGTGAACGATCGAAATACAAGATATTACTTGGCAACATTAAACTGAGACTTATTAATCTCCGCCAAAGCCTTCGTAAGTTTCCGTAAAACTACGACCAGGACATGTATACGTTAGGTTTTTACCGTTAATATTTGAATCAAGTCAGTAAGTAAGTGTACCATAATCTAAAGCTCATATTTTACTTCGGAAATGCGATTATTAACGAAGTAAGTTCACGGAATATGCAAATGTCTCAGTTTAATATTGCCAAATAATTATTTTTTTTATTTTTAATACACGCATTCAATTGTTTGAAAATATTGTTGACTGGGCGTAAGTCGTGGCAGTAAACATAAACACACCGTGTAGAGGCAATCAAGGGGAATAGTTCGCAACCATGTCATGCATCCTTATCGGATCCACCCTCTACTGGAACCCATACCCGCACATAACACAACAATGATATTATAGTAAACTTATTCAACCCAATCAATCAAGGAGTATGATATATTATATATTTCGGGTTTTACGCCTGCATCAGCACCATTTCGGGCTATATCGCCGACGGGCAGTTTACCTAACAACACCTTTCCTGGACAGGCTCCAACTGTTAACCAGTACTTGGGTGCACCAACCTCCGTAAGAAACTGCCAACTTGTTTATATAAATGAGACACGGCCTGAGCGGGGCTTGAACCCGTGACCATCAGTGATGATAGGTTACAGTGGTATACAAGTCAGCGACCTTAACCACTCGACCACGGAGGCGGACTAAATGAGTATGAACTCAAAAGGTTATGCATTTACTTTCCGTGCAACGTATAATGATAACCTTTGTTTCTTGATGTTTAAGTTGATATGCGCATGACATTCAACAACACGTTGGATAAAATATAGCATTACAAGTTTAGCATCTAAGATTAATTGTTAGAGTGTGGCGTCCGTGGTCCAGTGGTAGAGCGTCGGATTTGGAATCGAGCTGTCCCGGGTTTGATACTCGGTCAGGCCACGTATGTAGTATGTAGTCATTGAGCAATGCACCTCACACACATTGTTCAGTACTGGTTAACCACTTAGGTCGGCTAAACCTGCCCAGGAAAACATGTCTAGGTCCCCGCAAGGGGTTTGACATTAATGGAACATACATACATACTATGATTCAGAAATACAATGTGACGTCAACTGACTTATATGAATTGGAATCCTTCTCTACACGTGTCTTTTGCCGAAATACAGAAATCAATCGGAACGCTGAATGGGTCTAGACATGTACGTATTACATGAGGAGATGAGCATTACGTTCAATCGTACCTCGATGAATTTGACTCGGAATTGTGACACAAATTAATCCTTGACCTGCTGAATGTGCAAACACCGCCCCTGATCAGGATCTATGTTGTTTGCTTTTCAAATAAGTGTTTTAGCTCCATTATCCGAATAGCATAAAGCCTGATCAGACGGCACTTTAGTCGTGATTAGCAGGTTAATGCTTGCGAAATGGTTAAGAATCCAGAACTGTGTTATTTGCCATTGTTCGGGAATGCGAGGAGTTCCCTTTTGGCCTTCATGCTGAACGAGTTTCAAAAAGGAAAGGGGATCGCCCGTCTCTTAAACTAGCTAATGACATACACGTGTTAATGTCGGTACTAGAAGGTGATGACTTCTCGTTAATGAAGGATTTGCTCAGTAACTCGAGGTCGTCCTCAAGGGGGACACCTAGAGCGAGTGTCAGCCAGTCTCAGTCGAAATCTCCCTCACCATGCCATTGCGAACAAACTATTCATGCATTAAAGGACACTTTATCCAACATACAGGCTGAGATGCTGTTACTGAAACAACAACGTATCGTAATTGACAAAAACTGGGCAGAAACGATCCGGGTGCTAACAGAATCAGTGTCATCTCTTAAGACGGACGTCAACGACATGAAGTCCATTAACTTATCGCCCAACCCCATACCGGGGATCATTGCCCCTCATAGTTTGCAGAACTTTAGCACCAAGCTAACGAATATACAACATCGGTTGGATAGTCTAGAGTTATTCATCGACAGTGCGGAGGTTGTAGCAATAAGTAAGAATACAACCTACCAGACACCTTCGCTTTCAACCGCCGGAGAAACGTCCCCAACCACCGACGTTATGCCGCCCGATAGTAAATACGCATCTTCTGGGACCGACCTCAACCCCATTACCCAATGTAGGAAGATATTAGACATGAAATAGTCGGTGATGTTTATAATGAACAATATATTCGTATGACATGTGATAGCAGAATGGTATTCTTGATTGCCAATTATCCAAGAAAAGTCTCTAATTATCTAGTGAAAGCGTATATTAGAAGAAGAAACCGTATTTATAGATGATGTTGTGTATATATATACCGTATTTATATATGATCTTGTGTATATATATACCGTATTTATAGATGACCTTGTGTATATATATACCGTATTTATAGATGACCTTGTGTATATATATACCGTATTTATAGATGACCTTGTGTATATATATATCCGTATTTATAGATGACCTTGTGTATATATATAACGTATTTATAGATGATCTTGTGTATATATGTACCGTATTTATAGATGATCTTGTGTATATATGTACCGTATTTATAGATGACCTTGTGTATATATATACCGTATTTATAGATGATCTTGTGTATATATATACCGTATTTATAGATGACCTTGTGTATATATACCGTATTTATAGATGACCTTGTGTATATATATACCGTATTTATAGATGACGTTGTGTATATATATACCGTATTTATAGATGACCTTGTGTATATATATACCGTATTTATAGATGATCTTGTGTATATATATACCGTATTTATAGATGACCTTGTGTATATATATACCGTATTTATAGATGATCTTGTGTATATATATACCGTATTTATAGATGATCTTGTGTATATATATACCGTATTTATAGATGACCTTGTGTATATATATACCGTATTTATAGATGACCTTGTGTACATATATACCGTATTTATAGATGATCTTGTGTATATATATACCGTATTTATAGATGACCTTGTGTACATATATACCGTATTTATAGATGACCTTGTGTATATATATACCGTATTTATAGATGACCTTGTGTATATATATACCGTATTTATAGATGACCTTGTGAATATATATACCATATTTATAGATGACCTTGTGTATATATATAACGTATTTATAGATGACCGTGTGTATATATATATACCGTATTTATAGATGACCTTGTGTATATATATACCGTATTTATAGATGACCTTGTGTATATATATACCGTATTTATAGATGACCTTGTGTATATATATACCATATTTATAGATGACCTTGTGTATATATATACCGTATTTATAGATGACCTTGTGTATATATATACCGTATTTATAGATGATCTTGTGTATATATATACCGTATTTATAGATGATCTTGTGTATATATATACCGTATTTATAGATAATCTTGTGTATATATATACCGTATTTATAGATGACCTTGTGTATATATATACCGTATTAATAGATGATCTTGTGTATTTATATACCGTATTTATAGATGACCTTGTGTATATATATACCGTATTTATAGATGATCTTGTGTATATATATACCGTATTTATAGATGATCTTGTGTATATATATACCGTATTTATAGATGATCTTGTGTATATATATAACGTATTTATAGATGACCTTGTGTATATATATACCGTATTTATAGATGATCTTGTGTATATATATACCGTATTTATAGATGATCTTGTGTATATATATACCGTATTTATAGATGATCTTGTGTATATATATACCGTATTTATAGATGACCTTGTGTATATATATACCGTATTTATAGATGATCTTGTGTATATATATACCGTATTTATAGATGACCTTGTGTATATATATACCGTATTTATAGATGACCTTGTGTATATATATACCGTATTTATAGATGATCTTGTTGTTGATGATGTTGTTTTGTGTATTATGCTCAACCAAACTTTGGACAATGAAACCTGGACTAGTTATGTCCCATGGTGTGTGTCCCACCTGGACTAGTTATGTCCCATGGTGTGTGTCCCACCTGGACTAGTTATGTCCCATGGTGTGTGTCCCACCTGGACTAGTTATGTCCCATGGTGTGTGTCCCACCTGGACTAGTTATGTCCCATGGTGTGTGCCCCACCTGGACTAGTTATGTCCCATGGTGTGTGTCCCACCTGGACTAGTTATGTCCCATGGTGTGTGTCCCACCTGGACTAGTTATGTCCCATGGTGTGTGTCCCACCTGGACTAGTTATGTCCCATGGTGTGTGTCCCACCTGGACTAGTTATGTCCCATGGTGTGTGCCCCACCTGGACTAGTTATGTCCCATGGTTTGTGCCCCACCTGGACTAGTTATGTCCCATGGTGTGTGTCCCAGTTTGATGGTACATACATTTGCACAATGAAACCTGGACTAGTTATGTCCCATGGTGTGTGTCCCACCTGGACTAGTTATGTCCCATGGTGTGTGCCCCACCTGGACTAGTTATGTCCCATGGTGTGTGCCCCACCTGGACTAGTTATGTCCCATGGTGTGTGTCCCACCTGGACTAGTTATGTCCCATGGTGTGCGTCCCACCTGGACTAGTTATGTCCCATGGTGTGTGTCCCTCCTGGACTAGTTATGTCCCATGGTGTGTGCCCCAGTTTGATGGTACATACATTTGCACAATGAAACCTGGACTAGTTATGTCCCATGGTGTGTGTCCCAGTTTGATGGTACATACATTTGCACAATGAAACCTGGACTAGTTATGTCCCATGGTGTGTGCCCCAGTTTGATGGTACATACATTTGATCTTGTCCATCCGTCCGTCGGTGCATCCGTCCGTATTCTGTGTTACGGGTAACTCAACCCTTTAGTTCTATTTAAACCTCACTGTGATATGTTATACAAGACTGATTTATGGTCCTAGACTCTGCAAAGAAGAGACGATGTTGAACATCTATGTCCCTTGGCCACATTTCTAGTTTTGATATAACTACTATAATCGACTATTTTGTTTATCAGAGAAATAATGTTGTATGTGTTTTATCATGTGATATGTTTCTAGTATTATATTTGTAAGTGACTTATAGGCCCATTGGGCCGGGGTATTTAAATGTATAATTTATATGTAAATATTGTCTGATATGTACACAGGTCACTATAATAAACAAATTACTTACTTACTTACTTTCTATACTCGGAGACCAAGCCTTTTCCAATTTCGTTACAGGTAGTGCTTGTTTGCAATGTTGTCACCTATTGTCTGGTTTATACGAGTATAATATTATATGTGTGGGGAAACATCGAAGGTGAAGATATTGAACTGATCCCTACAAATTGTTGCAGTATTAGGAGTCGAGAAATCCACGAATCTCGATGGTTTATAGTGATAACTCGAACGCTATCCCTAGCTAACAGCGCGACATATTATCCTTGCTAACAGCGCGACATATTATCCTTGTGAATAGTGCGACATATTATCCTTTCGAATAGCGTGACATATTATCCTTTCGAATAGTGCGACATATTATCCTTTCGAATAGCGCGACATATTATCCTTTCGAATAGCGCGACATATTATCCTTGTGAATAGCGCGACATATTATCCTTTCGAACAGCGCGACATATTATCATTGCTAATAGTGCGACATATTATCCTTGCTAACAGCGCGACATATTATCCTTGTGAATAGCGCGACTTATTATCCTTGCTAACAGCGCGACATATTATCCTTGTGAATAGCGCGACATATTATCCTTGTGAATAGCGCGACATATTATCATTGCGAATAGTGCGACATATTATCCTTTCGAATAGTGCGACATATTATCCTTTCGAACAGCGCGACATATTATCCTTGTGAATAGCGCGACATATTATCCTTTCGAACAGCGCGACATATTATCATTGCTAATAGTGCGACATATTATCCTTGTGAACAGCGCGACATATTATCCTTGCTAACAGCGCGACATATTATCCTTGCTAATAGCGTGACATATTATCCTTGCTAACAGCGTGACATATTATCCTTGTGAACAGCGCGACATATTATCCTTGCTAATAGCGTGACATATTATCCTTGCTAACAGCGTGACATATTATCCTTGTGAGCAGCGCGACATATTATCCTTGCTAACAGCGCGACATATTATCCTTGCTAACAGCGCGACATATTATCCTTGCTAACAGCGTGACATATTATCCTTGTGAACAGCGCGACATATTATCCTTGCTAATAGCGTGACATATTATCCTTGCTAACAGCGTGACATATTATCCTTGCTAACAGCGTGACATATTATCCTTGTGAATATCGTGACATATTATCATTGTGAATAATGCGACATATTATCCTTGTGAATAGCGTGACATATTATCCTTGCTAACAGCGTGACATATTATCCTTGTGAACAGCGTGACATATTATCTTTGCGAATATCGCGACATATTATACTTGTAAATAGCCCGAAATATTATCCTTGTGAACAGCGCGACATATGATCCTTGTGAATAGCGCGACATATTATTAAGATTAAATATTGGATTACAGTTTGGAATTCGAATGAAAACAAAGTAACTATCCAGATCTATTATAAAATGCTAGAACATGATTGTGAAAATGGAAATACATATAATGGATCGAATTGGCCGTCGCAAGTTGAAACCATGCAAACTAATGGTGGCATGTCAAACATTTGGAATTATCGCTACAATATGTTAGTACATATTTCTCCAATAAAACAATGAACAATATATATATAAACAGATATGGTATTCTAATTTTAATAACACAAATAGACTGAACTCGTGTAGCATATATAAACACAGTTTGAAATGTCGAATACTCCTGACAATTGCTGGTGTTAGTAGTATAGGATGGCACTATGGGCCGTGTCTATGGCACTATGGGCCGTTTTACCGAGGTGGATGGCAGTATGGGCTGTTTTTTTTATGGCGCTATGGGCTTTTTTTTGGGGTTTACCATGGCCCATAGTTCCACCCTAGTGACTACTAAATATAACAACACATAATAAAATTTTCAATATAATAATTTTTTCCAATATTAACTATTAACTAATAACTAAAACATTAGTAACATACATGTTATATTAATTTGAATACATGTTAATTTAAAGTTTTTTCACATTTACAACATTGGTTATAATTAACATAAACATTGCCTAGTTCCTTCATCAATATACCATGTTTATATAATTTTCCATAATGTTTATCAAACCAAGTTTTAATAATAATGTCATTTTTATACAAATATTCATTATTTGTATAGAACATATTTTTTAGTAATTGTTTTAAATCAATACCTCTAACTAACATATCAAGTGCAAATAAACAAAATACACCACACATAACACTATATGTGCTTTGAATTCTAATACAATTTTTTGTCCATTTTTTACAATTTTTGTTCATAAATTTCACAATTTCTTCTTTTATATGTTGTTTATTTCCATAAGAATCGAAATAAAATTCAATGTCCTCCATGAAATATATTAACACCCAATGTTTTCCTGGTTGATTTGAATCATCTGTGTTCACAATATATGTTTTTTTTGTATATTGTTCCATAGCTAGTTCATCTTTTGCGCACACAATTCCATTTAAATGTTTTAATATAGTAGATTTGTCCAATAAATATTGTAGTGAATATGTATCCATTGTTAATAATCTGTAATCACTTCTCTGATACTGTTAATTTCTATTTGATTATCATATTCAGCATATATAATAACGTTTATAGGGTCTGCTAGTGCTTCACTAAAACCCAATTCAATTCGTAGGTTGCCTGTTTTTATAGGGTGTAGATGTCCTTCTTCACTTCCTTGATCGGCTGTTAAATCAAATCCCCACAATGTATGTCCATTTTCATATTCTTTTAGTGGAAATCCAAATGAATCATCATGCATATTAGCTCCCATAGCATTCAATAGTGTGAAATATGATTGTAAAGTTTTTTTATTAGTAGCACTAGTAAAATCAGGTTCTAGTGTTTTATTATGAATACATTTACCATCTAAACTAATATCTATTTTAGATATTTTAAAATGTTGAAAATTAAATGGGTTTGTGTTTGGATTTCCATTCATATGAGAATTTTTAACCATTCCTATAAAAATTCGTTTAGGCATTTGACCTAAAAAGGTATAATCATCAATTTTAGATTGTAAACCTGCTGTAATTGTAAATGTTTTTATTACAGCTCTTCTAATTGGTATTTTCATATTACTTTTGTGAATATTTTGATATAAATTATTAGCTACAGTAGGAGCTAGTGTAACAGTTCTAACATTATAAGCAGCTTCTAGGATATCTATTTTACCCTTAGCATCTGACCCCATCAAACAAAAATCGGTAGTAGCTCTATTTAGTTTAAGTCTTATATCTATTCCATTAGGTAGATATTTTTCTTGTAAAAATAAATCAAGATGTATTTTCCCACACATTTCTAAATTTTTCTTAGTAATTTTTAGTTTTCTATCTAACCAACCCCCACCTCCATTAGCTTTTGTATGTTTTGTAACATCGCCTGCTCTGTCTAATCTAAACAATTCTAAATCATTTAGTATGCTAATTTTATTTTGAGCTGATGTCCCTAGTAAATTTTCAAAATAAGCTTTGTACCCATATTTATCTGTACATGGAATTAATTTATTATTCAAGTATAAATCAATACTGCTGAATAAACTATGAAAAAAATTGTTAATTGTAGATAAATTAGTATCATCCTCAATATCAGACCCATCCTCTTTTGTAATTTTTAATCTTAATCTTAAATATGACTGATTAACATCAGTCCATTTTTGTGTTTGTGCAGGGAATCATAAATTCTATAGGACCGTCATTATTTCTAGGGTTAACAATTGGATAATGTTCTGTCCATTGTCCTTCTACCATAGAAGCCATGGTAGGAGGTACACTATTAACATCTAATTCACTCTTACTACAACCACATGAACCATGTTCCATCATATTTAATCAAATATATCTAATGCTCTTTTATTAACCTTACTTCTTCGTTTCTTTTTTTTCAAATGAAATTTTTTCTTATGTCCATTTGATTTTATAGTTTTCTTAGATGATTTTTTGTTTGTTTTTCTTCCTTGAATAGAATTATCTAAACCAGATAATAGATTTCTACTTATTTTTTTAATTGTTTGTAACCCTCTATCCCCTACAACCTGCTTTACATTTTTTCCATGAATAATATCTGTAAATGCTCCAATACTTTCATCTACCCCATCATGTTTAAGTGTATTTAAAATATTGTTACCTATTGGTTCTAATAGAGGTATTGTTTTTTTGGTTATACCTTTTATTATACTTCCTACTCCATATCCATATTGTTTACCTCGACCTCTATATACAGGCAACATTAGAATTTTTTAAAATGCAGCTTTACAATTGTAAGACCTTTCATAAAATGAACCTCTTCACCAGTGTCGCCTCTTATTAATATAGTACGTTCATCAAAATTAGATTTACTTACAGGTAAATAATGGTAATTTTTAAATTCTAAATGATTATTATTATTAACAATAGATGTTTGATATTCAATAATTCTTAATAATTGACTTTCTGTATGGCCTACTATTGTGTGTTCTACTATATCACTATAAATAAACAAATTATTAAAATTTATATTTAAGTCTAAATTATATTTAAAAATATCCTCTCTATTATTTTTAAAATAAATACCGTAGTTTTTTACATTAAGATTATCTAAACTTCCACCAAATTTTGCAATGATGTCTTTATGAAAAATTAGTCCAATATGATTATTATCATTCGATTTAAAAAATATTCTTTTTGTAGTATGATCATAAACTAATTTTATAATAACACTTGTTTTAGTAGTTTTATAAACATCATAATCTAAAGTTAATAAAGCCTTTGCGAAATATTTGTCTATTTGACTATTAATTACTAAAAAATATTATTAGAATATTTACCCAAAAATGGTTCTCGATCCTTCAAATATACACGCATGCTTGTTTTATTTAGTGCTTTTTCCATTAAAGATACATATTGAAAATCAGGACGAATTGTATCCTCTACCCAGACAGTTTCATGTTTATAATTAATTGATTTTGTTTTAATATTTCTTACTGCTAAATAAAAAGAATCATTTGTGGCATTTATGTTAATTACATGTGATGGTATAATTAGTTCAACTAATGCAACTTTCCATTCTTCTTTTTTAAAATTAATTGTTTTAGCTAATTTAGTTGTAAAATCACTTTTATTTGTTGAACGTTCGGCTTTATCACTTAATAATGTTATGTAAAAAGAATTTGTAATATTCATATTTGTTTCTTTTCTCTAAAATGTAATGTTAATATTGTCTTACCACTAACAAAGTTAATAGAGGTGCCTGATTCTCCTGTTATATATTTTTTTATTTCATCAAAAATAGATTTTGATATTGATAAATAATGTTTGTGTACAAAGTCTCTATGCACCTGAAATGATTTTCTTTTATTTTCAAATGGTACTATTCTTAAAATAGGACTTTCTAGACCTCCTAATAAACTATAATCTATTATATCGGAATAAATAAATAATTGATTTGAACCTATATTTAAATCAGATGCAAAAGGAAAAGAATCTAGATCATTATTATCATAAATAATACGATTATTGTTTTTATCTCCACCTAATTTTTCAAATAAAGAATCTGAAAATAAAAGACCTACATTAGCTAGAGGTCTGTCCTTAACATTTACAATATAATTAATTTCAGGTCTTTTACTAGATTTTGATAATGATATAGATAAACTTATTTCATTATTAGGAATACTATATTTTAAACATTTTTGTAAAGAATTATTAATTTCATATACAACATGGCCAATTCCTGAATATACACCTGGTTTTATACTACATTTCATTTTATGAAGTCCATTATCATATGTATAATTAGAACTAGTAGCTACGAATATAAAGTTTCCTAATATATCACTAGTAGTAACATAGTAAAAAACCGAATCTTCTTTATTTATGTTTATAATTTGTGATGGATGAATTAATTCAACTAAAGCTACTTCCCAATTTTCTTTTTTTATATTTATTGATTTAGGTAATTTTGTTGTAAAATTATGTAATGTATTATTTGGAAATGTTTCATATGAAGAATCACTAAGTAAAGTTACATAAAAAGAATTCATTTTTTCTTATCGAATTTTAAATGGTAATATATATCCTAATGAACTACTTAATAATATTATCCATAAATCTTTGTTTGTATTTTGTAGACTTAATTGGATGATAGCTGCTATAATAATGAAATAAATCACAATGATTTGGGAAATAAATATTAATGTATTTTTTGGTTTTCTGTCACAAAATGGTATTGTAATATTTGATTCATCGGACGACATTATACTAAATTTGTTTCTGGAATCCAAGAATTAAATGTTTTTGGATACCCTTTCCAATGTACATTTATTTCTTTTATTTTCTTACCGTTTATTATCCGTGTACGTTTTCCAACAACTGAATCAATATCATAAATTTTATTGTCTTTTATAGTTTGAATTTCTTGTAAATAAAATGACCCTTTTATTATATCATTATTTAAATCCTTTATTTTCACTGATACAGGAATTGAATTATTAATTTTATAAACTTTAAATAATTCAGTTGTCCAATTAGGTAAATAACCTTTATCAAATGTTTTTTTAGTTTTATTAATTCTAACTAAATCGTTAATTTCTATTTTATTTGTTTTTATTTCTTTTTTAATATTATCACCAAATAAGATATCGGTTATTTCTGGTTCATTTTTTTCTGTAACAAGTACAGGAGATGTTTGAATACTTCTATGAAAGCTATGATTATAAGCATAAACTATATCATTTAATTTATTTATATATTTTCTAGTTTTATTATGTGTAAAAAACTTCCACATTCTATTCTTTAAAGTGCGCTGAAAACGTTCAACAATACTAGCCTTTGTTTCCGGGTTTTCAGTTGTAAAAAAATAAATGTTATTATTTTTTAAAAATGTTTGAAATATTTTATATTCCGAACCTTTATCTGTTTGTAATGATTTAGGAATTCTTTTAGATTTATTTAAAATAGTTTGAAATGCTTTAATCATTGTATCTCCACTTTTATTTTTAATAGGTATTACCCATGCATATTTAGAAAAAACATCTATAAAACATAATAGATATCTAAAATTATTATTAAATTTGCTATATTTTTGTAAATCTGCTAAATCAGCTTGCCATTGATAATCAATACCTCCTGAAATGGTTTTTCTTCTTTTAAAGTTTCTTATTATAGGTTTATGTAATGTATAAGTATTTTGTTTTTGTAACCAATTCTTTACTATATTTAACGAAACATATTTACCTATAGTTTTATATTTTTTAATTGTTTGATATAATTTATTTATACCTGAAAAACTTGATGGATGTTTAGGATTATAATAGATACTTTTTAAAGTATATTCAATTTTATTTAATAACCCTGCTTTTAATAGTTTTCCCATTTTTGTTTCCCTTTTTTATTTCTACCTTTTTTTTTATACCTGATGTTGAAGGTTTTATACCTGATGTTGAAGGTGTTGATGGTGTAGGTGGAAAAGAAAAAAAACTTGAATCTACTATATTACTTGTGTCAACAAATTCATCATCATCATCACTATCAAAACCTTTTTGCATTGATGTCCAGCGTTGTTTGTTGCCTATATATTCTTTTGGTATATTAATATCTTTTAAAATTTTAGAAAAATAATTCCAACCAGTAGGAGGTTTGTATGATTGTTTTCTTTGTCTAATTACATCATTAACTAAATCTATTATATTTGAACCTGCAATTGTTTTACCATTAATTTCTAAAACACCTTTTTCATCCCATTTTATATTTGGATCTTGTTTTAAACGTTCTAATAATAATGTACCTTTATGTTGCATAGTTTTAGGAATACTTTCAATAATAGCATCATTAATTCCATGTACATGTTTTGGTTTAGTATTTTCCGAAATATTGGTCTGTGGTGATGATGATATAGCTTTAGTATGGGATAATTTAAATGTATGTAATGTTTCACCAAATAATCTTGATTTATCTGATTCATTTAAATCATCTCGTTTTAAAATACTACCCATTTCAGATTGTAAATTTGATGTTTTACTAATATCAGGATTAACTGGTAAAGTAGGTCTATGCTGAGTTTTCCATTGATTCATTTCTTCTAATGTTTTCATCGGAACCATAACCATTTTTTCATATTTCTTTTAAAATAGGTTTAATAATAGTTCCTAATAATGAAAGTAAATCACTATTATTTTTATTATTTAATATTTTTTTCTTTTGTTTAATACTTATTTTATGGTCAGCTAATTTCCGTATGTGTTTACTATGAGCTTTCAACTGAGATGTATGACCATTTGACATGGCTACATTACCCTTCAAAACATTTTTACAACATTCACATATACTATTAATAAGTTCATTTGGTGCATGTACAATTATATTTCTTCTAAATTTCTGAGGTGAATTTGACAATGCTATTAACATTTCACCATTTTTTTTAATTAATGGTACTTTATTAGATTTAACCATTATAAAACTAAATTTTATTAATTAAACCTCCAAGTGATTTTTCTATAACTGGAGCTAACATTGAACCTAGAATCAACAATGGCATAGCAGCACCACCCCCAACTTGATTTCGCCCTCTTCTACTACGTCTACGACCTCTACCACCACCTCTTTGTACTCTTTTGATAGTAATATTATTACGTCTTCCTCTTCTTTTAACTCTTCTCGATTTTCTTCCAGCCATACCTTTCAGTAGTTTAAGTGTAACTGATTTGATATAATAAAAATCCAATGTATTTATACTGTTTTATTAATATTTGTTAAGCCATTTTTTCTTTTTATTGTTTTCTTTTTCCATTTTTGTTTTAAATTTTAATGTTTTTTCACTCATTTTTTTATTTGGGATTACAAATGATACTTTTTTCTTTTTTGGTGTTGTGTTTAAAGGTTGAAAACGTGATATTATAGGGCTAGGAGATCTAGGATCATCATATACAAACGACATATTGCTATTTGGGGTTGAAGTTCTACTTGGATGAAAAAATGATAAATCATCCGATATTTCTGGAGTCCCTAATAAAGCTTTTGGATCTACTTTTGTAGCTGTAAATGGAAATGTACTAGTATCATTATTATCCATATATAACCCAGATATATGTGATATATTTGAAAAATCATTGTTTTGGAGGTTATTTATAGATGGGGTCTCTCCAACAAGTTGATAATGCGGTGCTAAAGGTAAATGTATTGGAGTATGACTACTATTAATACTATTATTAATACTGTTATTAATAAATGAATCGCTATCAGGTATATTGTTTTTTTCTATGGATGATAATAATTTTGATACATTATTTGGAGATAATGAAGGTAATATAGGTGATGGAGTTCTAGATTTTAAATTTTGATTATCTAAAATAAATGAATTTTCAGATATTAAATCTGATAAATTTTTGGTTTGATTTTGATGGTTTATATTTATAACCGGAGTTCCTAATATTTTTCTAAGTTCTGGATAACTAGTAGGGTTTTGTTTATTTAATATTTTATTTTTTAATCTTAGTTTTAAATTTGCTTGACGATCGCTATTTAAAATGGTTTTTCTTAAAAGATTCATATTTTTACCTATTGGTTTTTTTGTCACTGGCGATATTTTAGTTTGTTTCCTAGGTTGTTTTTTAACTTGTTTTTGTTTACCCCCTGCTGGTTTCTTAGCCTGTTTTTTACGTCCATTATTTTTATTAGGAGGTTTTTTTTTAGGAGATTTAAAACTTCTAATCATTTTATTACCATCCCATTTTATTAGTGTTTTTATTAAACCACCACCCAAAAAACCCATACCTCCAGGAGTTAAAATTAATTCTCTCTTTTTATCTAAACTTACATTATCATCAACAATTTGTTCGAGGATATGTTTATTTGTATCCATAAATTTTTGTGTAGGTTTAGGTAATTTAATTTTTTTATCTAAAATATTTTTGGAAACTAATATAAACCATTTCATCATTTGGGCTAAACCCTTATTTAATAAAATAATTCTATTGTCATGATTTCTTTCAGCCCCCAAATTTGTTAGCGCTCTAATTAATGAAATTGGTGTAGTCTCCATGATTGCTAAAATGTAAATGAAAAAATAACATCTAATGTGTATATATTATAGCTCCTCTATCATCCCCTGTTTGCCAATGATGAAAAATGTCTGTCCTAATTCTAAATTGTTCTGGAGTTGATGGATGAAAATCTAATAATAAATAACCATGAGGATTAGTAGTTGCATCGTGGTATGCATGTAATAGATGGGGTACTTGTGTTTGATTAGCTAATACCTTTATGTGACCTTTATCTCTACTATTTTGAAATAACACCATATAATGTGAATTTAAACTTATTGTTCTAGATGATTTAGATTGTTGGTACATATTTTGAGTTATATATATTATACTAGCATTACGATGATGCCCTTTACGTGTAAACCATAATTTGATTTTTTCTTCATCAACATCCCCTAACATATCGTCAAAAACTATTAAACTTGGAGTTGATGTATCAGATGTAATATCTTCATCATTTTCAGGTATTCCATCAATAAACTTAATCGAAGTACCCTCACTTTCTTGTAAATCTCCATAAATAGATTGCCATTCTTTATAACACCATATTATTCTGTCTGGAACAATATCAAATATATCTTTTTTATATTTGATTAATTGTTTAACAAATTGTGTTTTACCAGAACCACTCGGACCACAACTAAAAATATTACATGGATGATGTAAAAACATACTAGTCTCCATGGTGTACAAGTAATGACTAACATAAATATTGCTAAATATGATATTTAATAATATTCTCAATCAAAATCTAAAAATAGTTCAATATAGTTCATATATTGTATTGTCCATAGTTCATATATTGTCCAAAAAATGAATTACAATTCCAGCATATATTGTAATTCTTTCATGCCATTATCCTCAAATAGTCTCCGTATAATATAGCTCTTCCAGGTCATCATCTGTAACATTGTACCATCCAGGTTTAATATCCATCTCCATATACGTCTTCCAACATTTAAATAACCATACTGGAACATTGTCGTTGTTTACTATCTCAGCGGTAAATTCATCATGACTCCAACGTACAACTTCACATATAAATATAAGGCTCATGTACTCGACGCTGTCTAGAAAGTCACTGTAAAAGTGGGGTGACTTCAATTCTTGATCTATAATATCA